>OZ025736.1:188744-408491 GCA_964019335.1 Diplonema japonicum
GGGTGGTTTGCGGGTTTGCGGGTTTGCGGGTTTGCGGGTTTGCGGGTTTGCGGGTTTGCGGGTTTGCGGGTTTGCGGGTTTGCGGGTTTGCGGGTTTGCGGGTTTGCGGGTTTGCGGGTTTGCGGGTTTGCGGGTTTGCGGGTTTGCGGGTTTGCGGGTTTGCGGGTTTGCGGGTTTGCGGGTTTGCGGGTTTGCGGGTTTGCGGGTTTGCGGGTTTGCGGGTTTGCGGGTTTGCGGGTTTGCGGGTTTGCGGGTTTGCGGGTTTGCGGGTTTGCGGGCTTCTAAACACCGACTTTTCTTTTTAAATTCAAGTCGACAGATTCTAGTTTTACGCACCCCTCCAAGAAGCCATCACCAATGGAAGAAAGATTTGTCAACGTATTCAAGTCGATGGTTTCTAGTTTTTCGCACCCAAACAAGAAGCGATCACCAATGGAAGAAAGATTGGTCATCGCATTCAAGTTGATGGTTTCTAGTTTTTTGCACCCATCCAAGAAGTAATCACCAATAGAAGAAAGATTGGTCATCGCATTCAAGTTGATGGTTTCTAGTTTTTCGCACCCATCCAAGAAGCCATCACCAATGGAAGAAAGATTGGTCATCGCATTCAAGTCGATGGTTTCTAGTTTTTCGCACCAAGACAAGAAACCATTACCAATGGAAGAAAGATTGGTCAACGCATTCAAGTTGATGGTTTCTAGTTTTACGCACCTAAACAAGAAGCCATTACCAATGGAAGAAAGATTGGTCATCGCATTCAAGTTGATGGTTTCTAGATTTTTGCACTCATATAAAAAATTTTCATCAATGGTGGAAACATTGGGGAGGATGAGATCAACAGACGTCAGGTGGTCGCACTCTTCAAGAAACCCAGAGCCTATCCTTGTAACACAGCCTGTGGAGTCGGTGACAACGAGGAACCGAAGTCCAGAAGGAAGGACCGTCGTCTTCATGGACAAGACTTCGACAGCTGGCGAGTTCCCCACCTCCACCACCAGAACCAGCTCAGGGTCAGCTGTCACAAGCCCCTCAAGCTCTGAAACCACTTCTGAGCTCTCAAGCTCCTCCAGCTGAACGGTTCTCATGTTCGCCTCCACATGTACCACGCTGCCCTCCACGAGCCCAAGTTCCTGGATATCTTCACCCCCGTTCCTGTCCAGGACCTCTCCCTCCCAAACCAGTTCGAACTTGCCTTCGAGTAAACCAGCAGCACACCCCGCCTTCTTGTACAGGATCCCCACCGTCTCCTTCCCCGACACTTCCACATCGTGAACCCCACCTCCCGTCTTCACGAACACTGTCATATCGTTCACCTCTTCACCTGATCCCTCTCTCTTTCCATTCATGTTCTTTTGGGTTCGTTTTTTATTCTTTTTTTCTAATGTATTTTCCCTGTGTGCTTTGTCTCGAAGGCTGCAGGAGTCAAATGAAGAAGAAGAACCTCTAGAAAATAAAAAAACCTACTGTGAAACGAACATCTTCAAGAAAAAGGTGACGAATAACTATTTATTAAATGAAAATGCATTATTTCAATGCTTATCAAGGGGTGAATTTAATAATAATAATAATAATAATACCTTTGTATTTATATTGTTCAGTTTTAATAGGTTGGTCTGGGGATTTAGTGTACTGTATAAATGTACTTTTTTTCGGATTTTGAACCCAACTTGGGACTTTTTACAGAACAATACAAAACTCGATCTATTTTTGCGGTGCGCTGGTTGGTGCCCACCGTGGACGGGGGATCCTACACGTGCCTGTCACCACAAAAGATTATTTTTATTATTTTTGGCTTCTCTCCCCTATACTCCAAATAAACATGTTGCTCCATGGCTTCTTGACTGCTCATGATCGGTACACATTGCAGGGGCTTCAACAGGCTCCTCTCTCCCCAGCCGCCAGGCAGGCAGTGGAGGAAGTGATGTCCTGCTTGGAGGCAGTGATGGGTGAATCCTAATTAGGACTAGACCAGACTGGACCAGACCAGACCGGATCCGGCGTGAATTTCGACCCAATTATGCCAGACTGACCGGACTGACCAGACTGACCAGGCTGGACCAGACCGGATTGGACTGGACTGGACTGGACCGGACCGGACCGGACCAGACTGAACCAGACTGGACAAGATACAACCACAACACCACATCCCCCCTTTTTTTTTGCTGTGGAGTTCAAACGTATAAACAGATGTCTACAAGAAAAGATGTTACACAGGTACTGAGAGACGACAACAACAACAACGAGAAGAAGAAAAGAAAAAGGAGCAACAGTACTGGTTCCTGTTCGTCTTCATCTTCCTCCTCAAAGCCATGTGCCGCTACTAACATTGAAGAACTACTCAGTCAAAAACCCGAATGTGGCCCTACTTTAACCTGCACCCAGAAGAAAACTGGGCTTTCTCAGTCCGCGATGTTGCAGTTCATCAGTGGCAAAGGTAGGAGAAAGAAAAAAAAAGAAAAAAAGGCATTGGCAGTACATTTAAAGCATTCTTTTGGGAAACCGGTGGTAAAAACATGATACCAACTGCAACTGACGAGGCAGTGGCTTGGGATGGTACGATTGTTGGTGTCATTCCTGAGATTGCAGCTGCTTGTGTATATGAGCAGGAGCCTGGAATCATTTTCCACTTCCCTCCCAAAACTGTGGACGAACGAGTGTACCGCCTTGTAGAAGTTACCTCAACCAACCCCAATCACCTTTCTGAGACGGAAGCAAAGCTGAGACGGAAGCAAACCTTCCAACAATGCCCATGAGAAGGGGGGCACCAGGTATCTCGCCACCGTCCCCCCTCCTCATGACCATTGTGGTCTCGGCTCCGTACGAGAGGACTAGGACAATCGGTCCCAGCCTCGCGTCGTCCTTGTGGGCGGCAATCCCACAACCAGACTTGTACTTGTTGACAAGTACCTGGTTGGGGACCACCTTGAGCCCTGCGGCGGCGGCCACCTCCCTCACCCCCCCCTCCGCCCCCCCTGGGATCCCCGTGGTGGGGCGCACCTTGGCGTTCGTCCCCTCCCACCGGTACCCGTATTGGAGGGTCTCCCTCCCTGAGTTCCCAGACAGGGCCTCCCACTTTCCTGAAAGCAGGGCTTTCGGGAAGGCAGGGGCCGGGCCCGTCCTCAACCCGGGAGGGTGTTCACCATACACCAGTACCCACCCCGTGGCTGCGGCAGGGGCGGCTGCGGCGGTCTCAGTTGCGGCGATCAGGGCGGCAGGGTCGGCTGCGGCGTTCAGGGCGGCTGGGGCGGCCGTGGCTGTAGCAGCGGCGGTCAAAACCGCGATTTTTTTTTTCTAAAGGGGGGTGGGGGGATCTAGGGGGTGGGGGTGGGGATCGGACGCAGCGGCAAACCCAGGCAGAGGCGGCAGGCACCAGCAGAACACGCACGACCAATAAAGTACAGAAACTGACACGCCAACCAGCAGAACACGAACGACCAATAAAGTACAGAAACTGTAGCATTAGAATCGTTGGTCAGAAGAAAAGGTTGTCTCGATTTTAGGGGTGTCATGCGGTGTCTGACACAGTGGCCACCGTTGTGAAGCTTCGCCCGAGATCCCGTGGAAAGCACCGCCGAGGGGCCAATCAAGAAAGAGTGAATTTACAAGACGAAACATGCGAAGCAGCGGTAATGTGTGCATCCTCTGTTTCCGCTTTGTCAAAGTGGTGGCGTAAGGGTACCGCCTTGAAAGGCGTCGGGGCTTGAAACTGGTTCCCATCCCTCGTGCTGTTCCCACTCTGGTTCACCGTCCCATCACCGCAACACGTCAGCTTGGGCGCCGCCCCAGGAACAACGAGGTCCCAATGAGGTCCGCAAGGTTGACCGTGGGGTAGGTGTAGCTGGCCCCGTGCGGGAGGTCCGTGATGAGGTGCATGCCGCGGATGGTGACGGGGTCGCTGAAGTAGCTGGGGACCCTTCTCCCGTCCAAGGTCTCCCGCTGAAGGGCAGCGTCCCGTACAAGCTCATGTCCTCAGCGGACGACGCGGGGACATAGACCGTGTCGTTGATCGCTGCCTTCGGGACCTTGTCGTAGCCGTGGTCGTCTTGCCACAGGGCCCACATCCTGTCCACGTTTGCGTAGTGCACGAAGAAGAGCGGGTCGTCGGGGCTCAGGTACGACCCCATCTCACCCCCCGATAAAGATGTGCGGGGCCGCGTGAGGGTCCCTCCAAGGCAGGGCGGAAGTCCCCGAATTCCGCGTTCGAGGTGATGATCGCCGACATCTCCATCGCCCCCACCGGAAGACCCGCCCCACCTCCTTGCCAGGCACTCCTGGTCCGACGCCGTCCAACCCGCCGCCTCCCTCCGTCACGATACCGGCCAGCGTTCCAAAGGTCTTCGCACGGAAGGGGGTGCTCAGGCTCCTCCGCGTCGTCCCTCTCCCAGTCCCAGTACGGGACCGTCACGCACTCGAACCCGGAGAGGGAGCGCAGGGCGTTCTCGTACCCAATCAAACCAACGGTGCCAGGGAAGGAAGGCGGACGTCCAGTGCGCGTACCCTCCGTTGTTCCGGTGCAGCTGCGAGAAGTCGTGGTAGTCGGAGGTCTTTTCTGAGTGGAGCGTCCGCACCGCTTCGATGTAATGCTCCCTCTCCGCGCACGACAGCATCGACCACCCCTTCCTCACACGAGATTCGCAGGCAGAACCAGGCTTGGGAGTGGGTTCAGGAGTCGGTTCAGGAGTAGGCTTAGGAGTCGGCTCGGGGGTAGGTTCAGGAGTGGGCTCAGGGGTAGGTGCGGCGTCGGCTCGGGTCCAGTAGCCGGTTTGGGAGTCGGTGCGGGGGTGGGCTCCGGAGTCGGTGCAGGTGTGGGGACAGGGGTGGGAACAGGCGTAGGAACAGGTGTGGACGCGGAAGGGGCATCGGTCTCTTCATACCCGTCACCGCACGTGCAGCACGCTTCATCTGCAACCCACTCGTTCCTGTACGAGTTCCCTCACCAACACCTCCAAGACCAACTTCCGTACCATTCACAAGCGCGACATGCGCGACGATCTCGTGCCACACCGCCCCATCAGAGAGAGTCTTGTCGACACAGGCACCATCTGCAGCTAGCAAGGTGCCCAGACATATGACAGCAAGTAAAATTTTCATTTTGGGTATTTATAAGTAACCTGTGAATGAGTTTAGGATGCAAAAAATAGCTTAAAAAGAATAGTAGCTAGCCCATCACGTAGAGGGGCGGTAGAATTTATATAAAGAAAAGCCTCAGAAATACCCTTGCTCAACAGTACTGATGTGTGCCATCTCGAATGACTGTTGTGAATGGAGTCGCGATTCTCCAAACAGAGAGGGAAAAGGAAAGTGAATCGAAGTAGAAAAACAAAACGACGAAAACTGAAAAGGGAAGAAAAATAGAGCGATGGTAAAGAGGGAAAGTCTCACTTGAGGACAAGTTCCACCCAAATAAATACTGCAAAACAAAAAGTGCCAGACAGAACAAAAACCTGGACGTTTGTCTGTCAGGCATTTTTTGTTTTGCAGTAATAGGAATAGTGGGATTGAAAGCACGTAGTGTCACAAAATGAGATGAATTTCTATTTTTCCATGACATGTAAAAATACGCGGCATGCTTTTCTTTCATTTCCCTCGGATCCGAGATGCATGCATGTTAGTTCTGTCTACCTATAAGGCCTGTGATCGAGCAGGAACCCGTCGCACCAAAGCTCCAGCATGACCCGCACTGACCTTGATTCGGGGGTCACCACCCCCTTCGTCCTCGGCTTGCTGGTGTCCGTCCCGTGCTGCATCGCATACTGGTGTCCAACCGAACCTCTTCTACCCACTGCCACGGAGAGCTACCCTCTTCTTATCGACACCCCCAATCGCAATAAGAACCATGGTCCACGGCAAAGGGTCGCAGTGAGGAGGCAGAACACTACCGCATGGCGCCCGAGGCCTCCCCGTCAACACGGCCTCAGCAAGAGTGCTGTCCCATCCGTGACACCATGATGTTTGGGCTTCACCTCTGTGACGCAACCCTCACACTGAAGGAAACCTGCCATCTCCGCAAGAGCCTTCCCGAGCTCTCCCGAGAGAGTCCTTCTTGGTGTATGCACGGAGGTACCCCCCGAATAGGGTGAGAGTACGACCACCTGCTTTGTCGTCTCAAAGTAGTCATGGCAGGAACCAGGTTCCAATGGCATGTGCTGCCCTTTGCTCGTACTTCTACCGACGTGTCCCACGGGTCCATATTTAGTTGTAGATAGGGTGGCTGTTGTGGATAGGTGTCGCATGGACAACGAAGCAAGGATGCAAGAAGAAAGATGCAGCAAAGACACTAATGTTGGCAGCCACTTATCTTGGCGGATACAAAGGTGGCGGACTTCTGGCTCAAGTGAGAAAAGAGAGTTACAAAATAAACCCCGCCATTAGTGGCGATAGGGGGTTGGGAATTTCCAAGCAAGTTAGCTTTTTTTCTTCTTTGCTAGTCATGTCTCATGTAAAAAAAATCGTGCTACTCAGAGAAAGAAAAAGAAGAAGAAGAAGAAGAAGAAGAAGAAGAAGAAGAATGATGTACTTTGTAAATCTTCGAAAAGACTGTTGTACTCAGCGATCAATCGTAAAGTGTGTTTTCCTCTACCCAATTTCCAAGAAAGATTTGCGTTGCACTGCAACAACAACAGTCAGGCGACTAACGCAAGGAACACGCCCCATGAACGGTTCCTCACGGGCCTGTGGACCATAGTTGCTGCTGCATTGTGGCATTCATATCCCCGCTAGCTTTTCTAAAACTCCACCGGCCGTTTTCAGGGGTGGATAGAGATGGGAAAAAAATCAGACCTTTTAAGCCTGAAAAAAAGAGAGAAAAAAAAAGGAGTCTCTACGTCGGTCTCCTTCCACCCAGCGTAGTTACGACATCCATTTTGGCAGGTGCATCTGCAAGTCGTCCCGAGCTGTCCTAAAGTAGGTGCTTGCTCCTGGCAGCGATACTGTGCTCTGGGGTACGATTGTGCATCTTGAATATCGCGTTCTTTTCAGTTTAACCATTAAAGGACGGGGGTTTTTGGGCAAAAAAAAGGTCACCATCAACTTTTTTATTTTCTAAAATTAAAACATCCTCGAGCTGCAACCATAGAACGACGCTTGTGTAAAAGAAAATACATCACCCAGGAGGGACAAAAAACACCCCCAGACGCCCCTCAAAGGCCCTGGGAAGTGAATAGAATAAGGAATTGAAGTGAAATTTATTGTAAAACCCCACCCATAGGTTAGACACTTCCTTACTTTTTTCGCTTGGGCCTCGGAGTGCTAGGGGGGGTTTTGCTTTTGGGACTTGGCTCAGATGACGACCTGGGGAGAAGGGTATGTGTTTGGAGACGCTGGTACCTTAGGCGTTCCTTCGGTGTGGCCGGGCCTCCAGAGGGGGTAGATTGGGGTGGGTAAACCACTGGTTCGTGATTGTCCGCAAAGCAAGCTGGGCACAGATGCACGTTACAAGCCTTGCAGATGAGGATAGTTTGCACCCGGACCCCCAAAACACGCATGTGGTGTGTGCATTGTCTTGCTGCATCCAGTTTTTTGGACCAGTGACCTTTGGTGAAGTCGCGCCTGGCATCTTCCCGGGCCCCTCGGTCCCCATTTCAGAACGGGTGCTTGCTGGGCGGTTGTTTCCGGACTGGCGCATAACAGTCGAAAAGCTGTTGTCGCTCATCGCGAACCCGTTTTTGGGCCTGCCTAGGCCTACTTGCTTCTTCACTGGGGCAAGATTAGGTACATTCTGGCGGTTTTCTCGGATTGTTACCACCATTGACTGGACTTTCCTCGGATTGTTTCCACCACAAACCCGATTCCCACATCTGTTGTACAAGGGTAACGCCAGTATAGAAGTTATTGATGCCGGGGTACAAGGGGAACGCTACCGATGCCGAGCCATCCACCAGGTGGACACGAATAGTGGCATCGACAAGTCACGTGGGGTGCGCTTTCAGACTGAGCACGACGTTCACTTCATGTCAAGCAAGACGCCATTGAAGACACCGCAGGAGATACGGGAGAACGTTGTAAGAGCTTTCATTGTCACGCTCGAGCTGCAGGACAAGAAGCTCGAAGCAGAGCTCCGCCGCCGAGACATTCTGGTCGCCATGTTGTGGTATTTCACGCTTTTACAATGGTATTAGCACTGCGGACAGTAGATCGACAAGTTGAACACGACCCTGTGTCAGATCCTGTCCGGTGCACAGCCTCACCTGTCCTCTTTGCAGGCTGGAATACTCTGAAGCGATGCCTACCGTGTGACTTGATCATACTCTCATCAATGATCGATTCTCCGGGGGAATAGTGTTGCAGACAGGTAGGGGAGCAAGAATCTTATTTTTTGCAACCTGTCTGTCTCTTCACCCCTCCAAAATGCAACGACCGCTGTAAGCGCAAAAGCAGTAACGTTTCATTACATTTGCCGCCAAAAAAAGGTGTGGCGAGGGCACAAATGGTCGGCCAGTGATCCCATCGTCAGTGAGAATGTCCCCTTAGGCACTCCCGAACTCGTCTGAATCAGTACTGCTCATATGAGCTTTCGTGCCACCAAAAACTGGTTTCGAGGGTGTTTTTGGAGGTTAATCTAGGGGCCAAAAGTGATTTTCGATGGAAAAGAAATCGCGGAACTAGGTCATTCTGTGCAAGGGTAAGGGTCTATGGTACTTGATGCCTATACAAAAATTTTAATTTTTTGATCGCTAGATATCTAGCGCTTCGTCCTTTAATGGTTAAAGGTCTATTGTGCTTCAACGGTGGGTGGTCGTCCTTGTTCTTTTCTCAACAATGTCCTGGTGCAGTACACGAAGCATCGCAGTCTCTGCTGACTGACCGCCTTAATAGAATAAAATATTAACCATCTATCAACGAGCGTCTATATATAGACGATTTGAAAAAAAATCTTTTACGCAAAGGGCTTTCAATGCAATACGGCCCGGCCCTTTCTTGCCGGCGGGGTCCTGAAAATATGAAAAAATAAACTAAATGCTGCCCTAACTTAACAAGAAAATGAAAAAATGAAAAAAAACGCCAGCCCAAATTTACCCTTAAAAATCACTTCAAAAAAAGGCGCCCGGAAAGAGGCTGGAAGAGGACGTTATGAGTGATGGCAGCACTGATGGCTCATCCCTATTATTAATATTGCAATATTATTATGCAATTTTGATACAAACAGTGATTCTGATACGAATTCGACCGATTCCGAGTCACAGCAGGGTGATTGGACGGCAAAGCCGGAGCAGTTGGAAGGCATCCGGTTTCGTGAAGATCGAAATCCTTGTGGACCCTGTTTTGACATCAAAGGCTCAATGCCATACCATATATTCTCCAAATGCTCGTCCCAAACGTTATTCGGGTCATAACTTCGAACAATGTGGCAAATGCGGCTAAAAAAGGTGTCTCCCTGGATCTCGATGCTGCTTCTCTGCATACCTTCCTAGGTGTCCTTTTGTCGATGGACTTGGATATCAAGCCAGATTATTCTGATTACTTAAAAGTGGCCCCTAAAAGTATTTTTGTACTTGTTAGGTAAATCTCTGGCGAATGCTTGGCTTGTTTGGAAAGAAGCCTTGCCCCCCAACGCCCTGAGTACGAACGACAGTGGATTTACGCCTTTCAAAGAGGCAGTCATCGAGGGCTACTAGGGAGGCAGTCTAAACAACAGATAAAGTCAACTACAGAGCAGGCTGCCCCAATACCATGCCCCGAAACACAGAACGAGTGCTCTGAGACCCCAATGCGCCGTGACAGTACCTTCTGGGACCATTTCCCCGAAAAAGTAGTGCAACGTGCGGTGCAAGCATTGCAAGTCGAAAAGACCCCTATTTCAGTGTTCAGCCTGCTTGGTACAACTTTGCGTGACTCCGTGCTTCAAAGACTACCACCTTGCCGGGGATACCCCCAGAAACCCCTCCCGGGGTCAAAAAAGAAGTCCCCCAGCCCTGGGGCACATACGAACCGCGTCAAGAAAGCCTTAAATAGCTTTTTATAGAATTTTACAGTCGATTTTTTTTGACTTGTTTTTTGTATCCCCTCTCGGGCACTTCAGGAACGATATTTTTGACAATGTTGTGGGGGTGGACCCTGCTGTGGGCACCCTCTCTCTAGAATTGGGACATCTGGAGGCATTTCCGGGGGCATATAGCCCCGGCGTTGCGCTGGAATAGCTTTTTTTGAAGTTTTGAAAATTTACCCCCTGGTGGGCAAAAATGGTCCGTTGGTAGATGGTTAAAAAGAATATGGTAAAAGCTTGTCGTTTTTTTTTTTTTTTTTTTTTTCCACTTGTTATGTTTTTCGCTCGAGTAAGAGAGGAGAACATGCAATGCCTGCGAGGAGTAAAATCCTTTTCTCGGCACAAAAGGAGGTACAAAAGCTTATTGATCATATTGGTTTTTTTTGTTTTTCTTCTTTTTTTCCCCAGAATATAAAAGTAAGGAAAGGGGGGGGGAGAAAAATAAGGGAGCAACCGCTTTCCTCTTTTGGTTCAAAAAGAAACGTGTCTTTTCATACAAATGAGCTTTCAATGAAAGAAAAAAAGGATTTCGAAACACACAAACAGAGAAAACCATTCTTTTGTAAGAGTGGCAGCCATCATATTACTTAAGAAAACCTACCGCTTTTTCTTTTTTCCTTCCTTTTTTTAAAAAGCTCGGACAAAGAAAAGGGAAGACAAACAAGCGTAGAAAAATGAAAAATTTAAAATTCCTTTTGCTCGACACACAACGGGGGGGAGGGGAGGGGGGAGAAAGAAAAGGAAGAATAAATATTTTTAAGCGTGTCGCATGTAAATTCTGACCAGTTACCTCAGGGCAGTCCTCTCTGGTAAACCAGTCGATCACCGTGCCTGATCCTGATTGGCTCTGGTCGGCTAAACCCTACACGACGAGTGCACATGGAAAACAGAATTAAAAAAAAAAAAGGGAAAAAAAAAATTTTCCCTCCTTTAGAAAAACTGGAAATCTCTTAATTTTGTTCGGGAAGAAGGGAGTCCTGGAAACAAAAGTGTCCCTCTTTTTTGTTTTAACAATATTATTGTCGAGACTAAAAACTAGTTGATGGCAGCGTAATGAGCTATTTTATTAGGTAAAATTCCGCTCGTGCGCACAAACAAATGGAGCGCCAAACTAGTTTTTCTTTTCTTTTTTTTTGCCTTTGCTTTGAGTATGCCGCGGTCTTTTCCTTCTCCTTTCTTCCTCTCATTACCAAATGGGGAATTCTAGGAAACGTGTCCCGAAAGAAATTGCGTTTTTTTTCTTCTTTTTGTTTTTTGAATCTGCTGTACTTTTCGGAAAAATTAAGAGATTTCCAGTATTTCATTCTTTCTTTCATTCTTTTTTTTGTTTTTTTTTTTTGTTTTTTTCTTTGTTTGAATTCCTAACATGTGCCGTCGCCCACTTTTTAAGCAGCTGAATCATCAGCCAGCGAACGAGACCATGCAGAAGGTGAAATCATACCTCCAGAAGGAACACCACAAAAAAAAAACTCAAAGTACAGGACAAGCCCCCCGCCAAAAAAAAAAAGCAAAAAAAAGAAGAAAAAAAAAAGAGAGAGAATAAAGAAATTCACTATTGATTACGACTACTCTTTTGAGTCGGACGGAGGGTCCCAGGAATAGGGATCATGGCTGTACACAGGGGTTTTTGATGGTTCAATGTCGCGATCTGTGTCACTCCCTGCGGTGGAAGGCATTTCACTCCCTGTGGTGGAAGGCATCTCTGCCGCCACCTGCTGCTCTATATCTCGTATCTTGTCCAAGGTGTTCTGCGACACCTTTCCATCGTACATCTGTGCTATGTCACTGCCGTGCCGCCTCACCCGTGCCTCTAGAGACAGTTTTTTGTCGTAAATGTGCAGTCTTTTGCATCCTTCCCCACTGCACCCTTCCCCTGACCGGAATTCTTCACACCTCAGACACCCCCAAACCATGTCCACCATTGCTCGCCACTGCTTCTGGCACACCCTGCACCTTAATGTCATTAGTCCCTTCGCGACCCTGACGTTGTCCCAGTCGTTGTGCCCGCAACACCTCTTCCCAAGCGCGTTTGTTACTTGCTTCGTCGTGAAGCTCTTCGCAGGCCTGGCCCCCCCAGCGGGCCCCGACATGACGACCTTTGGTGGTTTTATGCAGGTGTGCTGAAAAAATAAAGAAGGAAAAATAAGAATTTTGGTCATCAGGCAAAGAGGCGCACCCTCCAATGGGCTTTTTCTTTATTTTTTTTTTATTTTTTATTTTTTTTCTTTTTTACTAGCGTAGTAGGTCTAGTAGGTCGGAGAGTAGAAACAAAGAAGAAGAACAAAAAAAAAAAAAAAATGGGGCTTTGATTGCAACACTAGGTGGCGTTAAGCGTGCAATGAAGCACGAACTACCTACTTGATTACAGGGGGCGCTCCTCGGCCGAGCAGTAGCTTCTTCTGCGTTCCGCGTCGTGTCCTTAATGCGTGCGGTGTGCTCAACCCTAGCCGGGGCGTCCCGGGTAACCAAGATTCTGCGCTCGTGCAGTTTGCTGCCTGTTCGTCACCCTGAGCATCTGCGTTACGTTCTTCCACTCGGGCGTACCGGTGATGACCGACGAGGAGGTCAACAGCGAACAACACATCTGATGTACTTCTTATATTTCCATGTTATCCCCACCACCTTCAAAAAAAAACGAAGAAAGCGAAGCGGTACCCAACGGGTTCCATGTTAACATCAAACTAAAAAAAGGGGGTTAAAAAACGTTAGTAATACACCTGACAGGCGGGGTGGTTTAATAATCTGAAAAAACTCACTTCTTTTTTTCGCTCGAGCAAGACGGGCAGAAGAAATTCAACAAAAACCTAATGGGAAAAAAAAATAAAAATAAAAAAGTATCTCTCTCCCTCCTTTTTTTTTTTTTCTTTTTGCCCAATTGCACAAAGGGGGGCAATTCACTTAATACCCAAAACCGGTTTGGGGAGCCTGTCCGCCAAATATCACTGAAAATAGTTTTTATTATATTTTGGAGGCAGCCGAACAGGCCCTACTATTCTTACTTCCCAAAAAGACAAATCCCGAGGGAGCTGTGTGCACAGTGAAGGCAGGCATTGAAGCCAGTTTTCAGTTTGGGTACTAAGTGATTACCACAAATAAAAAAAAGGGTTTACAAACTTCAGCATCATGAATGCAGCGAAAAAGTGAGCAAAAAAGTGTGCAAAAAAATAGTTCGTTATGACTACATGTCTTTGTTGTTCGCACGAGCAAAAAAGGTTTTTAAAAAGCTGCGAAAGTTTTTTGCTCGGCACAAGTTGCATATAGTTATAAAATCATTTTTGAAAGATAAATAATGACTGTAAATATTTGTAACAAAAAAAAAAGAAGAAGAAAAAAAAGCAATCGCAGTTTTGTAAACCACTGTGCTTTTTTTTGCACATAACAATATTCACCTTTTTCTTTTTTCGAATCAGCCCTTCGGGGGTCATTGACCATTTGTAAAAAAACTTTTTTTCTTGCCCCAATCCATCGTTACCGCAACCCAAAGAACTGAAAAAGAAAACACCCAAAACCCGGTAATTTAGGAACCACTTGGAAATGCCAGGCTTTCAGGAGCCTCGCTTCGTTCCGGTTGCGGACAGTGTTACATATAAGGTGCGGCCTCTTAAGACTGGTCTTCAGCCTGTCCTGTGTCTTTGGTGGCGAAGATCGGTCCCCTTGCAAAGCCGATCTTTTGTGAGCCTGTGCACGCGGGCACTCCTAAAGCTGGTGTAAAAAAAAAAGAGAAAAAATCGATCGTTTAGCGTAAAAGTGAAACAAGTCAAACGGCGCTCAGTACGACCAGTCGGCTCCATGGGGTGGGGTGTTTGTAGTCAAACGACACATTGGAGTGTTCTTACCTGTGCGGCGCCACCTTGTCCCCGTTTCCTCGCGGTAGGGTGAAGGCATCGTTTTCTTTTGCCGAAGCATGTGTGTGATCCGCGTTACCCCTGTTTTAGGTCTGCCTGTGCCTAGGTGACAGTGGCTCTGCCGCTTGGTAGTAGAAAGCTGATGACAGCCGGCCAAGGTTTGCAAAGCACGTCCCTGACACAGACTCCCCTGAAATAACTCGCTTAAGGGGAGGTGTCGCACCTAAACCCGGCCAAAGTTCTTGCCGCTCCTTATTGGAATAAAAGAAAGAATTCGATAAAAGTTTCAGTGTGCAGGGGGTGCTCGCTGTTTCAAAAAAGAAATTCACACTACTGGTGGCTGTTGGAGAAAAGTGGTCCACAAAAAGAACAAAAAACAAAGAACAATAATAGAGCATCAAAGCGGGACCCCCACAACAAATAAAAAAAGGGATTCTAGAACAAAGCTACAAGAAATTAAGTAGGAACCACCTTGTTACAGGTGCTGATCAACTACCGGTTGCCTAAGTATGCTTGTTGAATTAGAGAAAGATGAGACGGGTGTGTGTGTGTGTGTGTGTGTGTGTGTGTGTGTGTGTGTGTGTGTGTGTGTGTGTGTGTGTGTGTGTGTGTGTGGGGGGGGGGGGGGGGGGGGATCGTTCGAAGAAACCCCTGTTATCACACATTTTCTTTTGTTCTTTTTCAGCTGATGCTATTCTCAGCAGCAGCTTCCGTTCGATTAGAATTGATGAGTTCGTTCCGCAAGTCCAACGTCCAGACGTGATCCTGAACACGGTCAGCACTGTTCGACAGGTAAGAGTAGAAACTAATTATGGTGTCAACAACTGTTCGCACAGTAGACGTGTACACGCAGATCTTAAACAACACAACGGCTACGCCCTCATGTTCTGTAGCAGACACGGGTGATGGTGCATAGTAGTAGTGCACCCCCTTGAACAACAATGCCCCACCCTGAATGGCCCACGATAGTACATCAAAAACCGTGTCCTGCATCCTGTTGTGCGGCCTCAGGTACGCAATGAATGCAATATGGTTGAGCAACAGAACAGAAGAAGCGACCTTCGGGTGCCCGCAAGCGGCGTACGAATCAGGCTGCAGCTTATGAAACGCTGCCAGTATCACCACCACAGCCATCTCCACGAAGTAAAACCACACGCATGAAGGCTTGTACATCGAAAACACGGTGCCGTATCTTTGCACCACCTTCGAGTCCTTTTCTGTCGACACCCACTGCCCCGGGCCCAGCATCATCTGGAGCGCTCTTTTATCCACAGCATCATCCTTGAAATACACCATCCTGCGATCTCGAACAGCTATTAAGATCAACAGTCCTATCGATACTGCAGCTGAGGCAGCTACCACAACCCCCAGCATGCCTGTCGCAGTCAGTTGCATTGACACTGGGTGGAACAGCAGCTCGGTAAAGCCAAGTGTGGTGCCTTGGTAGAGGAATTGAAAGAGGAAAAATGCGCCCGATGGAAACCGCAGAACACCCCTTACGTCGGTACCCTTGAACCTTTTAAACCTCTCGAGAAGGACGACAAGTAACACATTTGCTGCCAACCACACGGCGCACAGGAAGAAGTTGCCGTAAACAATGCCGGCGGCTTGTGAGTCGAAGATGACCCACGTCGTTGGGTGCAGTGCCCACGGAAGGTCGCCACCGTGCTCGACCCTTGTGTTCAGGTAGTTCAGTTCACACGGAAGCAAGAACAGCAGCGTTGACATCGTATTGTGAGGACGCGCTGAGAGCGCAGCACCTATCATCGTCGCGGTGGAAAATGCCCCCAAATCGCCGACTTCCTTATACCCGTAAATCGAATTGTTCGTGATGCCGTACAGCGATTCGTTCCTACCCGCCAACTCAAAGATGCCTTCAGGTGCTACGAGCGTGCCGACCTCCTCGTTTTGATCAACTGTGTATATGGCGGTTTCGTTGTAACTGAGCAGCACTGTGCGAGACGTTAGTTGGACCGCAGACCTCAAGCGCATCATCTTTGAATTCAAATAATATGTTTTGATGCATTCAGAAGGGTGGCTTGCGGTGCGTACCCTCGGGATCGGCACTGGGTACTTCCTGCAGGAAAAAGCTCTTTCGACAACAAGCCAATATACATCCCAGTCCTCCAAATTGACGGGCTGCAGCCATTGTGATGCATCGCCGAATATTCGGAGCTTGTGCTTATATATGGACAGGTGCCAGCACACAGCGGGAATTCTAGCCAATTGACTTGATCTGCCCAAAACTATGTCTAAGAGGTGGACAGTGCAGCTGTGTTCCCCGGTGTTCTGCTGTGATGCCACATACAGTATCACAGTTTCATTCAACCATAAACAATCCACGACATCTCTTTCTTCCTCAGAGAGATACGCCACATCGCCTTCACTGGTGTACACGCCGAGGCCACTTCCGAACACTGCTATGTATTCTACTTGACTCACACATATGCCTCTATGCGGTGTGATTGTCGATGGGGTAAGTATGGCTGGGCTCCATGCACATGAAGCATAGGGAAGCACGACAAGCAACGCAGCGAGCCTCATCCCGCACACACCATATCCGCTTCCTACGAAAGGTGGGACATTAAAAAAGAAATGAACGAAAAAGAAGAAGAAAATTATGAGGAAAATAGACTGCATACTAAGAGGGGAAGAAGAGAGAGAAAGCTAGCCAAAAAAAAAGGTCGCAGTCACACACCTGCTGTTTTTTAAAGGCTGCATACCGGTGTTTCCTAAATAGTTTTTAGAGCAAGGACATGGAAGAATCTATGGTAGACCAGGGCTTTGTCTCTGGTGTTCCATTCGCCTTTTGAGATTGAATAACTAGGGGGCTTTTGAGGTTCATTTTATCGATCTGGGCCGCAAGCTCAGCAGGTATGCTGGACCCCCTGCGTGGCACTGACGTGGCACGAGTGGGTGGCGGCGGTAGTGGCGGTGACGGCTGAGGGCGGGAGGCCATCGGCGGCTTTGGTGCAGGTGGAGGTGTCAATTCTATTGGAGAGCATCGATCAGGAAGGTTGTCGTAGTCAGTCAGCACTTCATCGGAGGCAGTGCTCCCAGTGCGAAAAACAAAGCTCATCTTATCTATTGTTACGCCTCCTGTTGAAGTCCCCTTTTCAGAGGACGCGCACACCGGCTGCATCGGCTTTCCTGTCTGAGAATTCTTGTTCGAAGGCCTAGTTGCATTTACATGGTGCCCAGAGCAGTTCCCCATTTCTTTTTTTTTCTTTTTCTTTTTTTTTTGTGTAAACCTGTTCTTAATCGAAAACAGAGAAGAATCTTTTTTATTAAAAAAAAAAAAAAGGAATAAGAATGAAAACCTGAACCGACAAAAGTATTTGAGTAAAACTTTCAAAAATAGGGGGCGCACAGACACGCACGCATGAGAGTGAAAAAAAAAAGGGCGAAAACCCACCCTTTTTTTTTTCTAATCTCTAATGCCTTACAATCGCTTTTTTTCTTCTTCTTTTTCTTTTCGTTCTCCGGTCGCTTCTAATAGTCTATTGTGGAAACTCCGTATTCCTGTAACGATGCCGGGCAAAAAAAAAAATAGTTTGGCGGCTACTCATTTAGAAAACGTACTCAAATAAAAAAAAAGAAAAAAGAAAAAAGAAAGTCTCCCTGGCCAGTCCGGGGAAGAACTAGAAGTAAGAAAGGAGGGTCCCCCCCCTGAAAAAAAGAAAAGAAATATCACATCTCAACACACGATGCTGCACTTCGTGCACCTGCACACGGAGCCCTCATACAGGGCGTACAGCGTTGTGCGGAACGAAACACGACGAGGACGAGCATTGTGAGCCGAAGAGAAAACACTATGTGAGCTGAGCGGTAAGATATCAACACTTGCACCTGGAGGCACTTCGGTTAGAACTAAGAGTTATTGTCTCCGGGGCTTTTTCGCCTTGCGGCGGTGCTGTTTTAGCTTTCGCGCGGATCCTGATCTTCTTGGCTATGTTTTCAAAGAGCTGTTCGATGTCGTCGCCAGTCATTGCAGACACAGCTGTGTAGAAAGCATCTATTTGCTCAGCACTGTCTCTCGCATCACTGTCCAAAACCTTCCTTTTATCCTTCATATCTGCCTTGTTACCCACTAAAGCCACCACCACATCCTTGGGTGCATGCTGTTCTACTTTGCTGTGCCAGCTTTTAGCCTTGTCAAGCGACCCCGGTGATGTCAGATCAAACACCAGCACCACTGCCGCTGCTTCCCTGAAGTACAAATCCACCAAGGAATGGTACGCCTCCTGTCCCGCCGTGTCCCACAAGCAGAACGACACGTCCTCCTCGTCCACTGTGATGGTCTTGTAAGCACATGACGATCCTACCGTTGTCCTCGTCTTCTCATTGAACCTGTTGTTTATGAAACGCGACACGATGCTAGTCTTGCCGACGTTCATCTCACCTACCATTACGACCTTCTGGTGTTGCTTTATCGCCATGCTGCCCAATTACCTGTAAATGCTCTCCTTCTGGTACAAAGCAAAGTACGAATACTATAAAAATTCTACGTTTGTAAAAAGTGTGCGTGGCCTATCCTCACGAGCTGTCCGTTGAGCTGTCCGTTGAGCTGTCTGTTGAGCTGTCTGACCCTAGATCCTCGATGTCCTTGTAGTGCGCGCACAGGGTGGTTGCCTTGCATTCATTGCATTTAGGGTTTCGTGCAAAGCACATTGTCTGCCCAAAGCCCACGAGTACCTTGTTGATGGACCCCCAGTATGCCTGAGGTAGCCAAGACTGAAGTGCAACCCGTGTTTTCTCCGGGTTGTTGGTGTTCACCCATTTGAACCTATTGCAGATGCGATGCACGTGCACATCAACACCTATGCCCTCCGTCTTCCCAAGCCCCACCTGCATGAAGAGGTACCCCATCTTGGGACCTACCCCGGGAAGCTTCAGGATGTCATCTATGGTAGTAGGAGTGTCGCCGTCGTACTTTTCAAGGAGTATGTCAGCAACCTGCTTTATGTACTTCGCTTTGTTGTTGTAGAACCCCACGCCGTAGATTATCTTTTTCAGTTCTTCTTCTGACGTGCCAGAAATGGTGTTGAGGTTTAAACCGTGGTTCTTCAGTCGTTCCATTGCCGCGGCTGTCACCTTGTCGTTGGTCTGTGAACTCAACATTAATGCTACTAGCTGCTGGAATCTGAACACCTTCGGTGGGGCCTTCTTGTCGGCAAGCATGTGGCACCCCATGGTGTCCACGGGCGCCTCCACGCCTACCCGCATCTTTTCAACTGTTTTGTATAACTTCAGCCAGTCCTTTGGTTCTTCCTTGCTTACCGGCAACTTTGCACACTGCCTCTTCGCAGCATTGGTTGCCGCCAGTTTGCCTGCCTCACGTTTCCTAGACATAATACACTGCAAAAGGGTACTGTTGCAGAGCATGGGGCATCATAGGGTCGAAGCCGCTAGTGAGAAGCAGGAAATACTAAACGAAATGAAGCAAAAGGTGAGGGGGATTACTAAGAGTGAAAAAAAAGTGGACAAAAAAGAAGAAAACATAGCAGAAAGACAAAAATGGGAATAAATTTCCATGGGCGCAGAAACAAATAAAAAAAGACGAAACATACATGCGTGTGGCGCAATTCAGGATTAGAGAAAGGGTAGATGGGGAGATGGCTGAAGACTGCACCAAGGAACAGGAATAATAAAAAATAAAAATAAAAGTGAAATTAGAAAAAGCTTAGGCATTTCCTTGATTAAAAGTAAAGCAATGGGAGATCCTTTTTCCCCTTTTTTTCCCCCCTCCCCCACACTTTTTTTTGGTTGCAATTTGCCTTTGTACAGCCGTGATGAAGACGAAACGAAAAAAAATAAGAAAACAGGGCTGACCCACAAATATCAGTCAACGACCTAAATAGAATACATACGAAGGGAAGGTGGATAAACTTAACAAAAAAAAAAAACACAAACAAAGAAGCACTTCAAGCTCTTCTTGACATTTCTCAATGTGGCAAAAGAGAGACTGAACGGAAAATGGGAAGCAAGGGGGGAAGCAGACGGGAACACGTGATACGAAAAAGAGCGTAAAACGAGCCTCAAATTAAATCCAGTTCTGTGTCAGCTGACAAACACCAGGAAGCAATTCGACATGGGAACGGATCTTTCTTCTTTCCTGCAGAAACAACGAGCCGAACTTCCTCATGAGGCTTGTCAGTGACACTGCGAATTACAATAATACTGCAAAAATGAAAATTGCCGGACTGTTTTTTCTCTTTTTTTTGGCGTCCGGACTATTTTTTCCTGCCACTGGAGGAGCTTTTTGAGCATCCGGGAATTTGTCAGTCCGACATTTTCCACTTTAGACAGTAATAAAGAGGAAGAAAAAAACGAGGAAAATCTCAAGGTGCAACAAGTCATTAAGTATAACCTGTGCGGCTCCACCTCTCAGACAGACGTGCCTTTTCCCTGCTTCCTCGCGGTAGGGTGGGGAAGGGGCTCTTTTTCTTCGCCGAAGCCAAATGCGATCCACAATGCCCCTGTTTTGAAAGGTCTGGCAACAGCCGGCCAAGGTTTGCTTCCCCTCGACCCTAGCACAGACTTGCTTAACGGGAGGTGTCGGCACTCACCTAGACCCAGCCAAAGGTCTTGCTCCTTGAGGAAAAAAAAAACGCCTTTTTCCTCTTATTTGTTTCGTCCCCTTAACGCGGTTAAGCCTGCAGAATAAGAGAACATGGGGTATGGGGAGAGTAGGTACGAAGGGGAGGAGACCTAAACCTTAATAGAATAAGGTTAGTGGACCAAATCTTTTTTATTTTATTTTTTTCCCTCTTCCTCCTTTTTTTCATTTATCGTTTCGGTCGTGTGCTCTAAATGCTCCAATCTCAGCCCATGTGGATCGAGATGTCTGAGCGGGGAGACAACGGGTGGAAAAGCTTTGTGGCAGGGGATTCAGTGTGTCTGCTGCCTGTCTGGTCTTGAGCCGTGCTAGAAAGAAGACCTTTAATGGACTCCCTCGTCTGTGCCTGGCTGTGCATCATGTGTAGGGCAGTGTATCGTGCCATCCTGTGTGGTGTTATTTTCTATTTCTTCCCCCCATACCTAGCGAAACTCAACAGCCTTCCGTAGTAGGCACGGAGGATGCCAAGCGTGGTCACACTGTACATCCTATCGAACACCTGTGCAGTGTTGTTGTGTGTCATGGAACATACCATGGCCTTCAGTTGTGACACTGCGAACTCCTTCAGCACTTGTGTCTCGTCCTCGAACTCCCTGCTGAGCTCGAGGAAATCTTCTCTTGTTAAAACGTACAGTTCGCAGGGAGACCTGGCAAGCAGTGTGGACAGTGACACGTAGCTCCTTATCAAAGACATCCCACCAAAGTGATCGCCCTCCGTAAGGTGCGCGGCCACCTGATCGTTCTCGTTGATGATCGCAATGTCACCTGTCGACACAAAGAACATGCTCCCCACCATTTCCCCGTACTGCACAATGCACTCGTCGTCCTCAACAGATCTGGAAGTCAGCAGCGAGGCAAACTTATCGAGGAATGTAACGTGTCCTTTCAAACCCGCAAACAGGTTGATCTTCTTCAGAAGATCTTCGATCAGGAATGATCTGAACCTCTCGCGGCCTATCTGTTCTATCTGTTTGGACTGCTCGGGGAACTGCTCCATCACACGGCGGAACTGCGTCTTGCTCAGCGTGAACAGATCGACGTGCGTCTCGGCCACGATCGACGCAGTCCTCCTCGTGTCGAACAGCATCACTATTTCACCGAAGAAGTTCCCTTCCTTCAGTGTAAACACTGTCTCGCCCTCTATTTTGACACCAAGCTCGCCTTGTGCCACGAAGAACATCTCTGTGCCCACCTCACCCTTGGTCACTACTTCTGACTGTGGAGGATGCGACTTCGGCTCCAGCGAGCCTACTACTTCTCTTATGAAGTCGGGATCATCAGCACACGCAGCGAATAGGGGTACTTTCTTCACAATTTCTTCCAACCTAATCTTCTGCAGTTTATCTGCAGCCTCCGATCTCACGGCTGCGATGGCTTTAGGGAACATGGCTTCTGCCTCAATGAACGAAGCTTTCTTCAACCTGTAAGCCGAGCAGTATGTCAGTGCTTTTACAGTGGCGGTGCGTCTGCAGTCATGCAGCAGGGCAATTTCTCCCAGCGCAGAGCCTCTGTGACAAACGTATGTGATCTCCCCTAGCTTGTCATTGTAAATACCCATCTCGCCTGCCATAATGAAGTACATGGAATCACCCTCGTCGCCTTTTGACATCACGATCTCGTCCTTGCAGAAAGTGACCGACTCGAGCATGGACAGCATGTAGTGGAGGAAGGCAGGGTCATTCCTGCTCGCTTCCTTGAACATCGGCACCCGTGACATGGTCTCTCCGCCCACTGTCCTTTCGATCTGCAAGCCTATCTTGTTAGGGAGGTCCTCCATAACCTCATCTATCCTGCCCAGAAGGTTCCGTGAAACCCAAAAATCGTGGTGTAGATAACCCCTGATTTCAGTCACGAACCCTCTTGGCAGTGGCATTGACGTTGCCTTGCTGATGTAGCCCAACACATCGGATACCTGGTTCGACTTGATGCGCCACTTCTCGCTGTCTGACGCATTATCGCTGATCAGGTTTGCAATGGTTGCAAGCACCGTGGCGTACACTGCAACACCAGCGAAGGCGGTCAGCAGGCAGTAAACAGCCTCGAGATCGGTCTGTGGCATGGTTTTCCCGGGTCTGCCCATCCCCACCATCGACTTCACGGAATAGTCGTAGGCAAGGAAATACTGAGTTGAGATATCGCCTGTGTACACTTCCCGCACTGCCGAAAATTTGAACCCCACCTCTTCCCCCTCGTAAAAGTGCAAGGCGAGGAACACGCATGCAAAGTAGTGTGTGATCAAAGTGAAAGCCCACATGGTTCGCACAGCACGTATCACGAGCGGATGGGCAGCGTACAGCATCTTGAAGCACGAAGAAAACATCACATCAGAGTATCTCATTAGCAGAAGTTTGTTCACTCTCCATAGTGGGGACACGATGACTTCCTCGTGCCTCCATGGGGAAGTCGTGGATCCCGAGTGGCTGTAGATACCAAGACCGATGATTTCGAGTGGCAGGGCTATCATCAGGTCCCACCAGAAATAAGTTCTGAAGTACCTCCTAGCAATACTAGTTGGGTTGGTGACGAGCAGGCCTCGATCCTCGTATGGCCTTGTGAACCTCAAACCGATTTCGGCCCAAAACATGAGATCGACAACCAAGTCTATGACAACAGTGGCAAGCGAAGCAGGGGCATCGAGGCCGATTCTGGACGGGATCATTATGAGTTGATACAGAGAGTACAGGAAGATGAGTGGTGCCCAGAAACGATCGAAGTGCTCAAATCTTTTGACGATCTGATCCACAGACTCCTGTTCACTTGTCTTGTACTTCACAGTCTCTGTATCAAGCTCCCAGCTCTCGAAGTCTGTCATCACGCTACCCCTCTGATGCGTTTCATGGCTTTCGTCCCGCATTGGTTGAGTCTCCTTGTCACCTTCATCGTCTGGTATGATGGACAGCCTGGCGCGCAGCGCGGCGGACGCGTAAATCGACTTCTTGCTGCTTTTCCCGATGGACGATTTCCGCTCGCTCCCAAAGAGAGACAACGACGACTTCCGCGAGGTTTTCTCAGTTCTCGGGGAGTGGTGGAATGGGATGTCATTCTTACAGATGTTCGGCAGGGTCCGCCTGCGAGACATGGAATGAGGTACAGATGGGGGCATCGCAGCCATATTGGACATCATCGGCATGTTGGCCGTGCTCATGTGGAGGGGCGGAAGGGATTCCCGCCTGTCGTTCGTGAAGTCCAGCTTGGGGACTGACGGAGGGGACAGCTGGCCGTCTTCGGGGGTTTTTTCAGGGGTCGAGACACATGTAGGTGACACTGGCGGGCTGGAATAGTGAGACGGCGGTGAAGGTGCCACCTCGTAATTTTTGAAAGATTCCTTAAAGCGGACGAGAGAGCGCTTGCGGTTCAGTGGGGGGAAGGGGGGAGGCGGTGGTGGTGGGCACGGCGGGCCAGAAGGCAGGCGGCGAAGAGACAAACAGTGTGGGTCGAGCTCCAAGGGAAGCGAGGTAGTGTTTGGCGACACTCTCACGACAGCTGCAGTGGATGGGGATTGGTTGGGTGCCGGGTGCGAAGCACGTCTGATCAATGGCCGCTTCATGGCACTTTTTATTTGGATGTGTGAGACCGAGCGACCCAGACCTTTCCGCAGAGGGCGGTTGGCTGCCATCTCCACCGATAGCAAAGACTGCTCACGCCGTAGCTGTTCGCCCTCAGAGTCGCTCTCACTGCTCACCAAAGATGGACTCGCATCGGAAAACTCTTCAAGATGGACAACGCACTCATTCCTGTATACTTGCAGCCATCTAATCGTCTCGTCAAGACTCTTGAACTCCAACACATCAATCAGACCCTTCAATATCGGGGCCGCTAATGCTGCTTTCCTTCTTCCTTCATCCATGTATCCTGGTGGGAAGGAATTACTTGGGGCGTATTTCAATAGCAATGCAATACAAACTTTTAGGAGCTTATAAGAACTATAGGCTAATGGAAGAAAATAAAAAAATAAAAATAAAAAACTATTTTGCACATTTTCCTCGAGGCAATCTTTTTCTTTTTTTTTTCCTTTCTTTTTCTTTGTGTATTTACGAGGCAACTTGGAAAAGCTACCGAACGAAAAAAAGCAGTCTTCGCACCCCCTCCCGACCACAATTTCGTTAGTCACTAATACAGAAATGCCAAATAACAATAATGAAATGTACGTGCTGTGTGACTAATATAAAAATAATTTTTTACCGCAGCTCATTTACTACAGGCTTCTTCTCCGACGGAGGACAAGTGCGAGCCGTTCTCAGGCCTGTCTGCCTTCTCGTTGCCATGTGCGGGAGAGCCGCTGACGATGTTGTCTTCCACTTCGTTGTCGGGAACAACGTTCGACTTTGCCTTTGCGATCTTCGACTGCTTTGACACTCTTCTCTGTTTTCGTCGCCACGCTGCAAGGATCTTCTGCGTCGCGAAGTAGTGCGCCACCATCAGGTACTCATCGCCTTTCCATTGTGTGGCTTGCACGAACTTCTGGATCCCCATTGCATCGTTCAATGAAATCTGGAACAGCTGCTTCGACAGCGACTGCACCGCATCCTCGTAGCGCACCATGAGCTGCGTGAAGGTGAAGACTTCCAAGCTCCTACATACCTGTTCGTCTATGGGCATGGCAACGCGCATCAAGAACCGCAATAACCACAAATCTGTCACTTCGCACTGTGTGAGCTTGTCACTCGTGCACCACACTCTCATAATCGTGATAAAGGCGTTCTGCGTGAATTGGGATTAGGTTGCAAACACGTACCGCTCTAACCCTTCCGGTGGCAAGCGGGTCAAACCTCAGCCACCTGGCCCTGAAGTTGTCCATCAGTTGCAGCTGTTGGGGAGGAGGGAGGTAAGAAAACTGTATTGTTCACCCACTACCTTGTCGTTGGTCTTCAACCAACCCTCAGCTTTGAGTCCAGTCCAATTCGCCTCGTCAGAGTCCTCCTCCTCGTCTTCCGCGAGATTATTGAACTCGTCTAACACAATTGTGATGAACAGGTTCAACAGTGCGAAGGAACCTACAGTTAGCGTGGTTGGGCAAGCGGTTGCATACCAACTAACATGAAGAGCACAAAGTATGGAATGGCAGCCACGGTGCCACAGGTGTTGTCAGCTTCACTGCACTGTGAGTTGTCCTCAGTGGCCATGCAGCCGTCCATCACATCGGTCCACGTTTCGGTGGTAGCCACCCTGCGGAGTGTTTGCTGGTTCACATTATTCCATACTGGTACAATGTTATCAAGGCATAAGGCACGTTCTTGAAGTTGGTGTATTCCGTGAGCCCCTGGTTGCCTGGTATAGTGATAGAGCCGAAGAGCTCGACACCTACTACACCGAAGATGAAAAAGGTCACCACAAGCAGGAGTGACACGTTGCCTGAAAATGATTATGCGGCACGTCTTGGCATACCAAGCGACGGCAGTGCATGGACTAAGGTGCCGAATAACTTCTGCAGGTTCTTGGCCCTTTTTATTAGCCGAAACACCCTGCCAATCCTCAGCACACGTAACACGTTCAGGCCAGGTCCCCCAACAAGAACACCCACCCATGCCATGATCACCAGGATGAAGTCAAATTTATTCCAGTCGTCCCTGTAATTGGTGGTACAAAAAAAAAACACATACCTAAAGTACTTCTTTCCACCATGCGCAAAAACCTTAACTATTGCCTCAACTGTAAATGCTACGACAAAGAACCAATTGCCAGTCCCGAGCAGGGAATCAAAAAAGGCAGGCTGTTTGTAGTGCTTCAGGCACATGATGAAGACGTTCAATATGATGAGGAAAGTGACGGTGTTGTCGAAGAACGGATGGATGGCAAGGTGGAAGCAACCTGTCCTGAAGTAAGTCAGCAGCATCGTGAACTTTGAGGGCGGCGCCATTGATATCTCGAAGCTCTCGTCTGTGTTGCCCCATATCATAGCTGTCCCACTGCAGTTGCGCTGCCCATCTACTAGTCTGCCTTCGATACTGCCCGAGTTCCCTGACACATGCAGCGACATCTCTCCGCGTGGTCCATAAACACCCCGTTTTACACTCACGGGTTCTACTCTCTTGAAGATAGTCCACTCGCCCACCACTCCAGCGCGTATTGCGAGCTCTAATGGATGTTTTTGCCCCTTGTAGGTGAAGAACCCTGTGTAACGTACAACCTTGGGAACTAATGGCATTGGTGTCAGTCTTGTGTGAGACAGCATTTTGTTTGCCCTGACCCATTTTCTCTGGGCTGTTGTCATCAAGATGCTGCCCTCCTCTGCAGCCTTGCTGCTGGTGAAGACCTCTATCAGCATACCAACGAAGAGGTTCATCGCAAAGAACTGTCCGACTACAACAAACAAGCAGAAGAAAAGGGCGTTAATAGGGTTGGCGTTCCTCTTCGGGTTCAGGTCCACGCCCCTGGCGTCGATGCCGCTGTACATGATGACCGCCCATCCCTCGCCTACCGCTATTTCGAATAGCGTCAGCATTGATGCACCCAGGTTGTCGAAGTTATATCGCAGTTTGTGCCATGTTCTGTTCGAGGTCACGTATGAGGAGCTCCATGCTGTTTGCACCTCAGCCTCATAGACACCGACGCACTCAGCACGTGAATTGACATCTGCATCATTACAATAGTAGAAGGTGCCCTTGTACAGCTGCACGGCTATGATGCCGAACGACAGCCAAAGAAACAAACACACAACCGTAACATTCGCCAATCCACTGAGTGCCCTAAAGAGAGACGTGATGACCACACGAATGCCCTCAGAATGTACAACTAGTCTGATTGTGCGAAGCGATCGGCACAACTTGAGCTCTTTTATGCCAATGCCTGCAAAAGCAGTGATGACCACAAACATATCCATCCTATTCCATACACCCATCGAAGAGGGGCCGTCTGAGAGGCCTGATCTTTCGCTCGCCATGTGCGTCAAGTAGGCTTTCCGTATGCCGTCCGGATCCTTAGCCTCGTAAAGTCCCATTACGATGACCTTCATCATGCATTCTATGGTGAAGAGTGTTGTGAAAGTTATGTCGCCCAGTTCCAAGATGCTTCGCGTGCTTGAGCTGACCTGAGGGTGATCGACTGCCAGAAAGACAACATTGGCAAAAATCACTGTAAGGACCGCGAGGTTGAACAGGGGGTGCATCACAACACTTGCCACCGCCAGACGCAAGGGATTCGTTCGCTCCAGTTCAAAAAAGAACAGCGACTTCCCGTGCAAGTCCCATGCGTCGGCCTTCTGCTCAGGTGTCATGTCTCTCATTGCACGAGCTTCGCCAAAACAATAGTGGTCAATGCGTCCTATGAAGGCCATCACCAAGCCACCACTCATGCGGGAAGGCATCGTCTGAGCCGATGAACAAGGCGCGCACACATCGTCTAATGGATGAAGTGCCACCGCCGCTTCGTGTATACTTTGTATGTTTATCGAAATCTCGTTTCCTGCATTCTCAAGTTCTTCAGCTTCCTTCGTTCTCATGAACTCATCTATCAAGATGGCTATGAACAGGTTGATCAACATGTAGTTCCCGAAGATGAACAACGGCACGAAGTAAAGAAATGCGGCAGCGTTCTTCTGCATCGCCTGGCTCATTATGGTTGCCCAGCTCTCCCCCGTGATCACAATGAAGACGGTCAAGAAGCTCTCCCACAAGGAGTTGAAATTCGCACGGCTGTCTGGGGGGTAGGAGTTCTCGAAGAGCTGCAATCCAAGAATCCCGCATATAAAAATGAACAGTAACATGATCAGAAACAGATAAGCCACAGCCACGACAGAAGCAATGATTGTGAGAAGAAGCTGTCGCAGCGTAGGGTACTTTCCAAGTAAGCGCAGCATGCGGGCCATCCTGAAGATCCTGAAAGCACTAAAATTGCTGCCCCCGCCGCCAGATAAACCTGTGAGCGCCAACTCAGGAATGGAGATCATCACCAAGACGCAGTCAAAGGTGTTGTAGCCATCTAGCTTTCGTCTGACAACAGTTGCATTCTTTCTGTTATCGCCCACCAGGGCAGGTATGCTGTCGCGATACTGCTCTGTAAAGTAATCCACAAGACCCAAGCCCAACCACTTAATGAGCATCTCGCAGATGAAGATAAACGAGCATGTCAGGTTGGTCCAGTTGATGAAGTCTTCTAGGGCACGTGGTGCATTGTGGTAATCCAGTGTCATCACAATCACATTGAAGCATGTCACAAAGAGCATGAAATGGCTGAAATAGGCGTGTTGCACGAAGAGCTTCACCTTCTTTCGCACACTAGAGAGCAAGCTGGTGTTCACCTCTGCGACGGACGACTGCGCAACAGAATGATCGATACTGCGCTTTCTACTCGGATTCAAGTTCCTTATGCTTCGAGTACTTTGCCGTCTGTCCATGCCCAGGGAGGGTGTCAAAAACGTAGCTGATTGCCGCCGCCTTCTACTTCCTTCCTTATCACTTGCCGTCTCAATATCGTCATGCTGCTCCTCCACCTGGCCAAAGGCAAACGCCTCCTCGTTGTCGCCCTCTTCGGGTTCCTCGCCTTCAACTTCCGCGTCGTTCTCGCAAGGTTCTTCGACAACGGCTACTTCAGGGTGTGACGATCCGCTGGACTCCAACTCCCAAGCACCAATCTCATCTTCTCCCTTCTGGATGTCGTCTTCTTCTATCTCTGCCTGGACTTTTGCTCTGTAGTACTCGAGAGAAAGCACAGCTAGGAACAGGTTGATGCAAAAGAACGCTCCAAACAGCGTGATGAGCAGGAAATATATCCAGACGCCCCAGCCCATAGCGTTCTGGACATTGTGCATGTCTGCAGGCCAGTCATCCAGACTGATTACCTTGAACACTAACAAAGAGGCAGAGTAGAATGTATCGAAGTTAAGGACAGAGTCTTTGAATAGTGAAGTATGCACAGTGCAGGTGGGTGACTGTGTGCTGCCGTGTGTACTGCTGCATTGTCGGCCGACCGAAGACGACGTGCTGCAGGGCGCAGAGGTATCATTCAGGTACAGGCAGCTGTCTTCATTGCAGTTCGTGATGTTCCAACCTGTGCTGTTGATGGAATCTGCAGAGAAGTAGCACCTCTGGTGCAACTTGCCTTCGAACAACTGCACACCAACAATGGCGAAGATCACTAGAAGGAAGGCCAAGAGAAGGAACACATCGCGCATGCCTGGAAGGGACTGTATGAGGGCGTTCATGATGCTCTTCATTTGCGGGACACGGTTAACCACTCTCAGCGGTCGCGCAACACGCAGCAAACGCAGCACGCTGTAATTCTGCACACCAGGCGCCAATGAGACAAACCCAGTCATCACCACAACGAAGTCCATCTTGTTCCAGTAGCTTCGCAGGTAGGAATGCGGGTGCATCACAAACCCCAACGCGATGATCTTCAGAAGCATCTCTACAGTGAACGCAGACTGAAAGGCTATTTCAGAAACTTGCAAAAACTTCTGTATTTCATTGTTCCCTCTTGTACTAGGTATGTCCAAAGCCAGTGTTATGGAGTTTGCCATGATGATGAGTAGCACCGCACGCTCAAAGGCGGTGGAGTCAATGACCCGGAAGACCTTGTAGCGTATGTTGCCACTGCAGGTTCTGGTATCGCCGCTTAAAATGAACAGTGAAGTAGTGCCGGTGTTGAACTGATTGCTGGGAGGGGCCCCCGGTCGCGACTGTCCAGGGATGGTTTGGGCCTTTTTCAAAGAAGATATCTTGGTCGGCAAAGAAGGCCTTACCATAACGCTTGCCTGCTTCACGACATCAGCAAGCTGGGCGCTGGGAGTAGGCTGCAGTGGGTGCGGGGATACATCCAGGGCTGTACGGGATTTCGACAATTGTCTTACTAGCTCATCACGCAACTGCAAGGCAACCTGTCCTACAGGCTTGTCACCGAAATCTTCACCCGTCCACCCAAAATCGCCATCTTCAAGGGCAGCATGCACAACCTCACCATCTGCTGAGTTCAAAGCTGCAGAAACAATGTCTCTCAAGCAAATATCGGTGTGCTCCCCTGCTGTATCCAACGCGTTGAGCAGCTCCTGCAGTGCATCAGTTGCCCGCCGTATCTCATCTTCTTCTGGAAGCAGAATAGACGCTCTTCGCTTTCGCACCGGTTCCTCAGGAGATCCATCACCTTCTGTATCTGGTCCTCGGTTGGGTAAGGACATCCTTCATTACTGACATATGGAACTCCGGCGTCTTTCTTTGTTCTGTGTATATTTGTCTGTGCGTGTTATAAGCTATTTGAATGCTGGATGGAAGAAGAAAAAAAAGAACTACATAATATTATCTAAACAAGCTCCTACGGTGGGTGTCTCTACGTAACCATTCCTGTTTCTGGTGTGAATACTCGGCAGCGGCTAATAGGACTTCCAAACCACTTGATATATAATAGTGCTTTAACAGATTGAGCCCTTTATACGAGGTGGTGTCTATGGAGTCAGATTGTTCCTCAACTTCGACACGTCCATCTTGCTCCAGTACTTTCCCCCCTAAGCGGATCTCGCAGGTCCCCCTTGGCGCACCTACTGGGGGTGTCACGATGTGCCGTCGGCGTCCTGTCCCCGCCAAAATCTTTCCGCCAATTCTTATTTCCGGTCCATTTGTATTCATAACCTTTTTGCTAGTTTTCTTTTATATTCTTACAGGTAACAGATAGCAAGGTGGTAAAAAAAAACAATACAACATTAATACATCAGTCCGTCGTAGATCCCTCAGACGACTGCGGTGAAGGGGGCACAGGTGAGGGCGAGGGTGAAGGCGGCGACGAAGGTGCTTCGGGCGACATGAGTAGCTTCTTTTTTGAAAAGGTGTTCTCCTTTCGAGACCTCCATCGCTGAGATGCTGGTGACAAAGTGGCTTGAGACTTTGCGATGGCGGCCTGCAGGAGGTGTATCTGTTCATCCTGCTCGGACACCTTCCTATTTGCCACGCTTAACCTCTCTTGCAACTCAACGGCCATGTGTACATACTCGTCATCGGGAGCGGAAGGTGTGGCTGACCTTGCTCTTGCTTGCGACTGGTACTGTGGTGCAGCCCCTTTCCCACGCTCCAAACACTTGGTGCAGTTTGCTGACTCCAAAGATAGGGCATCCTCCCTTAAGAATATACCGTGCATGGGTTCGCATTTGAAGTACTCCTTCCAACCAACAGTACCAGTGTGCTTCCCTACGGGATCGTCAAGTGCGACGCCCGCCCAAATGCCAGGTGCGAACTCCGTTTTTCCAATGTACTTCACGACACCTGTCCTGTGGCTGCCTTGCAGCACTGTCGATACACGGTCGCCATCACCTAAAGGTCTCTCGAGCGTGTCCTGCTTCATCACACCGCGTTGCGGCGACACTGATCTTGCCTTCCCATCCACAGAGAAGGGGTGCTTTACCTCTGATGCTACTTCCAATCTCCCAATCTTTCTCTCGAGACACCGTATGGTGCTGCGCTGCGCTGTTGTCGTCTCCTTGTGTCGAGTGCTGAGCGCCGCGTATTTCTGCTGTATGTCAAAAAGCTTGCACTTCGTTTCCTCGTGCTCTTGAGATGTTTTAAACAGCTTGGCGCGCAGCTTCGTGGTTGCTTCCACCTCTGCTGCATGATGGATTGCCGACTCAAGTGCTGATGTATCTGCAGCCTTGTGCTCTGCCCCAGGTGTTTTCAGACGTGACCCCATCTGCAGCTGCTTCTGTAACTCGGCGACTTCTTTCGTCAATCGCCATGTGTCATCCTCTGCAGATTGCTTACTCGCCTGCAGCACCCTAATGGCTTCTAAGACCCGTACATCTGTTGTGTCGAGAAAGTCGATAATCTCGGCACGCCGTTTCACAAGGCCGTCACGCTCTTTCTCAGACAGGTGCAACCTCTGCTTCAGATTACGTAGTTCTAGATGGCCCTCACGGAGCTGGTCGACCAACGGTTCTGAAGACTCTGTTAGCCTTTTGACCTCCTGTTCGAGCTGCTGCTCTCGTGTTTTGAGACCGGTGTAGCGTCGTTGCCATTCTAAAGCTGCGTTAGCAGACACCTCGGCTTCGGTGTTAAGCTCTGTCTGCTCGATGGTGTTCGCACCCTGCATACGCGTTATCTGAGCTTCTAGCTGTGCGATCTGCTCTTCCAACCCGTTGACGTAGCTCACGGTGTCAGCGGGGGCCGACTCTTCGTTTATCTTCCACATCTGCCGTGCGCCCGCAAGTTGCTTCATAGAAGAGGACCTGCTCCGCGACTGGACTTCCTCGTTCTTTGCAGCGGGTTTCGCAACAGGTCGTGCTGCCACCCGTCTTGTGGCGATCGTCGGTGGCTTCAGCACCTCGAATTTATACCAAGCAGGTTTGGCCAGTTTCAGCATGTTCCTGAGCATATTTGAACCCTCCACACGCTTGCTGCCGAGCCTCGCACCATTGGTGTGGTGTGCGTAGACAGCGAACAGCACCTTCTTGAAGGCTGCGATCTTGTCGACACTTGCTGTGAACATGATGTCGTACTGCTGCGGAACGATCAACCCCACGCTTGTTTCTGTAAACAGCACTTTTTGTATCTGAGTTGCGAGAACACCCCTGTTGATGACGCCTATCTTAGGGTTGGCCTGGTACACACCTTTGTCGCCAACAATGATTATTCTTTTCTGCGTCATGGGAAGCCTGCCTTGTTTCTGAACCTCTTCAAAAAAGTAAATCGCACGCGCATTGGTGCCGCTCTCAAGCAGTGACCTGCGCTCTGACGCGAACACCTTGTGATACTCCTTGGAGATTTCGCTTATGTCAATGTACGGTTGCCTCGTGAAGGGGTTCACTTCGTAATCTGCGGGGTCTTCATGGTCACTGGCTATGTACGCTGATTGCGGCTGGTTTTCCTCTTCCTCTTCATCCTCTTCTTCCCAGTCCTGGTCTTCCTCGGGCTCCATGATGCTTACTGAGCGCCCAGACATTGCCTTTTTGTGAATTCTGCAGCAAAATAATAACAGAAATATGAAGTGTGATCTAAAAAGGTGTCCTGGAAAGGATGCTGTATCGTTCAAGCAAGTCGCGATGCCTCGCCTCCACCACACGCAGCGCAACCCTCTCGTTGCGCTCGTTCTCTTGTGTCTTCTTTCTACCGAGCTCTTCTATTCGTAGTGTCTTCACTGCGAAAATCTTGCAGAGCTCAATCTGCTCTTTGGGCTGTATGGCCCTGTTGACGGGAGACACAGTGTGATGTGACACAAAGATACTTTCATGTGTCCGCCGCCATTTATTACTTTGCACCTTTCGTCTGCTTGCTTCACGCCGTGGTGCTTCGCGCATCAATTGCACTTCGAGCTGCAGCATTGAAACCAGGTGGGTGCTTTTGAATCCTTTTCTAACAACAGGAGCGGCGACATGCTTCTTCGGCGAAAGGAAGCTTGTGGGCAACGGTGTCCCTGCGTAGCAATCGTCAAGGTCCCAGGGGGATGAATCAACGGTTTTCTGGGGGAGGAAAAGGGTCATGCCATCCACTTCAAGCTGCTTCCCGAACATCCAGCTTCCGTTGGCATCCCTTCTGCGAAGCCCCTTCACATCCCTGTTATAGACAGAGGGTGCAGTGGTGCACACGTGGTGCTTGAATATATACCGACCTTTGTGTGCATCACGCAGCCTTCCTATCAGTGCGTTCTCTTCAAGATATTTGATTCTCTTCTGTGATTTGTCTGGCTTCCCGCCTGGTACCGTCAGCTTGTTCAAAAGAGGTATGAGATTGAGCTTGTATTTCACGATCAACTTCGGAGCCAGCTCGTCCAAATCTGTGCTCTCTCTAAACAGAGAATCCTTCGCACCAGTGCTCAGCAAGCGCTGCAGGTCATCCGCTGCCGTACTGCTCTCCAGCTCCTCATTCAGCCTGCTCCGCTCGTCATTCCCCCTTGGGGGCACTGTCAGCATCGCTGCGATGAATTCGCAAGAGAAGTAGCCACTGAAAAAAAAAGAAGGGGGGGGGGGGAAGGAAAATGAAACCAATAGCATACAATCAAATGTGGAACGTGGAAAAGAGGGGGGAAGGGAGTTTCTTTTGTTTGTGCAATAAAAGAGATTACTTGTAGCGCACAACGCTGCCTAACATTATTTTTTTTTTTGAAAACAAAAAACTCGATAACAAGTGCTCCTGTTCATCATAAAAAAAGGAAAAGGGGAGGGAGGGGGATATATGTCAAAAAAAAGGGGTAAAAAAAAACAACAAGGAATAAACTGCCAGAAGATGGCACACTGACCTTTTATAGTAGAGGGGGTAAGGTCTTTGGGGGTAGTACAAACAAAGTTTCGAAGCTGTGTTTAGTAGTACCTATGAGGACTACCTTTCAGAGGGCTCTCGTAAACGGCTGCACGGTACGGGCTGCCGGTCAAAGGGCTGGATACACGCGGGCTCACCGCCAAAGCGTCCCTGTAGGGGCTGCCTGTAGCCACTGTGCGGTATGGGCTGCCTGTGGTCACTGTACGGTATGGGCTGCCTGTCAGGGGGCTACCAGTCAGAGGACTGCTGGCACGCACAAAGCGCTGCGGGGATTGCGAGTTTGACAACGCACGGCGTTCGCAAGCCAGCTCGTAGTTTGCCGCCAGCTGGCTGTCGATATCAGCCTGGGCAGAGCAGACGTTGGAAAGTGAATGCGCGTGGACAGAAGCCTGGGCACTCAAGTCAGCAGCCACCTCAGCACGAGCTGACGCAGAACTTGCAAGCGCGGAACCGTGCCTTGCGTCGGAAGCCGCCAACTCTGCTTGTGTGGACTCCAGCCTCAAACGCTGCGCAGACCTGCTTGCAGCATCTGCTTCGGAGAAGCTCCTCCCTGCTGCAAGTGATGAGGACGCAGAAGCTGCGCTGGCTGATGCGGCAGCAGCTCTGCTGACAGACGCGCTCGACAAGTGTTGGTCAGCACTGTTTCTCAAGATGCCGGCATCCGTGGCGGCAGCAGAGGACCTCCCGAAGGCATGCGCGGCATCCATTCTGTCGAGGTGCGAGTGGAGGTGCGTTGGTGCATAAAAGCTCCTGGCACCAGCTGCGTGCCCAAGTGATGATTCAAGGTGCGACATGTGTGCTGCGTGCTGCGAGTGCCCGCCAAGCACAGCGGCATTTACATCGTGGATAGATCCCTGTGCGGCTGCACTAGCCGCCGCCACCTGCAGATCCCTGCTTCTTGTGCTCTCAACCAGACCATTCTGCTGATGAGCCAGCCCGTTTCTGGCCTCGATGTCGGCATTGATACGAGCAGACGATGCACGCTGCCCCTCAAGAACCGCTGAAGAGGCGAACTGGCTCGACCTCAGGCGCTCTTCAGATGCAACAAGACCTTGGTTCCTTGCATTTTCCGCTTCAATGGAAGAGACAGCGGCCGCATCCCTTGCCTTTGCCTCGGCAATGAGCCTGTCAGTGTACATGCGCGGCGACCCGGGGGGTGACTGGCGGATGTAGGACATTTTGTAAGTTTGCTATTTTCCTGAGGATGGGACATCCGCAGCTGGTTGAAGCAAGTTAAAAAAAAAAAGAAACTGAGGTACTAATAAAATAAAATGCCCTAAAGATCTTCACAGAACTCATTGGCGGGGGAATGGCGCGGGTGCTTCCGCGACTTAAACCTCAACATGGTGCTGATACGCTCGTTGTGTCCATTGGACAAAAGCTTCTTACCCCTCGATCTGCGCAAACTGGATGTCGTGGGCAGGCGGTTACGGAAGGATCGGAACACGTGCCGACGGAGGCCTGCGTTGTTGCCTACCTTGTGTTGCGGGGATCCCACCCGACGGGCCCTGCGGAACACCATGTGGAAACCAATGTCCTTGATAGGTTTCAACTCGTTCCTCCTGTTCGAGTATGGGTAGAAGTCCAGGTTGTCAATCTCGCGCTCCTTGAGCTCCGCTTCCATGTGCAGAAAGCGTTCAACAGGGTCATGCATGATGCGCCGCCTTTCAGGTCTTGCTAGGATGTCAGCGTACCGCAGGAGGATCTGCTTGCCAGCTGCGATTACAGCGTTGCGCTTCTCGCTATTGAGCTGCCGCATGTTTTGTTTGAAGTTTTTGCGGAGGATCCTGGACAGGCGGGGCCGTGTTTCCTCCGGCATCTTGAAGAGAACTCTCCAGAAAGCCCTGTAGAGTGCAATGGAGGACCTCTTGCTGACCTGTTGCGACTGGCCTGGTGTGGTTGAGGACCACCCCTCTGCGTCGTACCCGATTACGCCATTGTAGGCGGCACCCTGCCTGGCATCGATGATCTCTGTGCCCCGTTTGGGGAGGTAGCTCGGGGCCATCATGGAGTGGCGCTCACGAACCTTGTACTTCGGCATGTTATCCGCATTGGCCATGTCCTCCATGGACCTCTTGTGGCCTGCTGATGACGACGTCCATTCCGCTTCTTCAAACCTGCGTTTTTTTTAAAAACAAGAAAAAAAAGTGATTGACATACATTTGAGCCTCAGCTACATTCCTGCCCGTCATCCTTGTTGTGGTGTACGTGTTTACCGACTGGTTCTTTTGCCCACTGTGGAACTTCTTATGTTTCTGTATTTAAAAAAAAAAGTTTTTAGTTTTTCCTTTTTTTTTTTTTTTTTTTTTTTTTTTTTTTCATCCACACCTCAGCGTACTCTGGCGTTCTCTTGACACGGTAATTAAAATCATCCTGCTCGTCTTGTCCAATCACGATTCTTCTGACCTGCCGCCTCACGGCTCCTGCTGAGTACAAGCATTTCCTCATATGTACCCGCCACTACCTGTTTTTTTTTCTCTTTTTTTAGATTCAAAAAAAGTGCAGTAGTAGCCGAAAAAGAAGGTAATACAGGGGGCAGGAAGGAACGGGACAGGGGGGGTGAGCATTCTTTTTTTTTCCTCTCCCTTCTTTCTCGTTTTTTTAAAGTACCCCATGTCTCTTATGGAGGTGAAAGTAAGAACGCCCCCTAAGAAGCGAAAAAAAAAAAGGAACACAGACAACACCCCCCTTTAGTAAAGTTTAAGAGGCGAAAAAAAAAACTTTGATCTTTTAACGCCAAGGCCAGCCTTGGAGCTGAATAATACTTCTTTCAAATTTCTGAATAACTATAAAAAATCTTCTTCCGAGCGCTTCACCCTGTCCACCCTGATCTTCGCATTATAAATGGTTACAAGTGTGAATAATAACGGCGTTTAGCTCCTAGGCTGGTAAGCGCTCTAAATAAAACGAAAAAAAGGAGAACTCCTGAGAGGTTACTAGTTAAAGCAAACCCGGGGAGAAAAAAAGGAAGAAAAACGATAAGACGGACACTGCCACATTTTCTAAATGAAAGGGGAAGAGGGGAGTGGAGAGGGGGAAAAAAAAAGAGCCAATAATCTCGGCCGCGACGTGTTATCTAAAAAAAAAAAGAAAAGAAAAACCTGACCCTTTATATCTCTTACCTACTAGTAACTTCTTTTTTTTTTTTTTCCTTCTTTTCGCAAAACCAGAGCGGGCCCCCATGTGAAAAAATATCAACAACAAAAATATATGCGGAGAAAAAAAAAACGCAGCATTCTAATCTACTTTGTTTTCTCGGCCAGGGACTCTTGAAGAAGCTCTAGGCCGGGGGTTCGCCTCGGAGACGAGAGGAGTAGCATTTTGATACCGTTCTTTTTGTTGGGGTCAATCTTGTAGCCGGCCTGGTGCAACAGGTTGAGTCCACGCATCTTGGACCTTGGAGACGAAAGCCTCAGAACCCGGAGGCCATCAGCCTCATACTCCTCTGCGTTGACCCCGCACTCCTTCACGGCATGGTGCATCTCTTGCGTCAGGTGCAGGTCCAACGGCTTATTCTCGAACTTCCTTATCTTCTGTTGCTCTTGCGTCCTCCTCATCATCTCCTGTGGGGTGGGTGCAGCCTGCACCAATGACATTAACCCCCCTGCCTTCTCCGCACCCCCTGCCTCACCTATCATCGCAGCAACATAGAAAACAGGCTCCATCCTCTCTTCAAAAGACTTTCCCGGTGTTCCTACAGGTGTTTCAAGATGCGACATGCTCCTGTCTGTCTCGGTGCACAGATCTATCGATTTCTCGTATCCAATGTCTAGCCCGTTAATCAACTCCTCTTCGCGATGCGTGTGTACTGTGGGTGTTGCGTAAGTAAGATTGAAAGAAAGTATACCTTCGTGTCTCACAGCCTCCATGGGCACTGTCGGGGCAGTGGGCACAAGCTCGGGCTGCGAAGCAACGCTCCCACCGTGTTCAGACTGAACAGTAGGTTGTTGAGAGGACGTGCTTGTGTTGAGAACAGGCGGTGCCACCGGTGCTGGTTGAGATGTGGTGCTCGCATTCAGCTCGAGCTGGCTGTGGACTGATGTCGTGCTTGTTTGAAGTGCTGGCTGCGATGTAGCAGAAGGCACTCTCGAATGGGGCTGCGACGAGGTGCTGGTATTCAGAGCAGGCAGCTCGGATGCCTGCGAATTGCCGGCGTTTAAAGCAGTCCGGCTGCTGACTGACGTCACGCTCGCTTGAAGAGCAGGCTGTGATGAGGTGCTTATATTCAGAGCGGCTTGACTGTGAACAGAAGGAACCTGCGACGTCACACTCGCCTGAAGTGCAGGTTGCGAAACTTCCGACAGGACCCTCTCAAGCTGATGAGAAGATGTGCTGGTGTTCAGTGGCTCCACAGGCATTGGTTGCGAAGTCACACTTGCATGAAGTGCCGATTGCGACGAGGTGCTTGCGTGCATAGGTCCAGCCGTACTTGTGTTAAGGGCAGATTGGCTGTGTACCGAAGGTACCCTTTCCATTTGCTGTGATGTCACACTCGTTTGAAGTGCCGGTTGCGAAGAGGTGCTTGCATGCATGGCCGCCTGTTGGCTGTGAACAGATGTCACACTTGCTTGAAGTGCCGGTTGTGAGGTTGTCGATGGCACCCTCTCAAGCGCTTGTTGAGATGAGGTGCTGGTGTTCAGTGCAGGCGCTAGCTGTGACGAAGTGCTTGTGTTCAGTAGGGCTTGACCACTAACTGATGACACCCTTTCCATCTGTTGGGACGTCACACTTGTTTGAAGCGCAGGCTGCGAAGTGACACTCCCATGTGCAGACGGCACCCTTTCTAACGGTTGCTGAGAGGACGTGCTGGTGTTTAAAGCAGGTTGCGAGGGTATGGCTTGCTGGCTATGAACACTCGTCACACTTGCCTGGAGTGCAGGCTGCGAGGAAGTTGAAGGGACCCTTTCAAGTGGTTGAGAGGATGTGGTGGTGTTTAGCACGGGGTTTACAGGTGCAGGCTGTGACGAGGTGCTCATGTTCAGACCAGATTGACTGTGCACCGAAGGTGCCTTTTCCATTTGCTGGGAAGTCACACTTGTCTGAAGTGCTGGTTGCGTCGAAGTGCTTGCGTGCATGGCCGCCTGTTGGCTGTGAACAGATGTCACACTTGCTTGAAGTGCAGATTGAGATGAGGTACTGGTATTCAGAGCAGGCTCACCAGGTGCTGGTTGAGACGAAGTACTAACATTGAGAGCGGATTGGTTGTGAACCGAGGGTGCCGAGTGTGATGTCACACTTGTCTGAAGTGCAGGTTGCGAGGTTGCCGACGGGACCCTTTCAAGCTGCTGTTGGGAAGATACACTGGTGTTCAACACAGGTTCTACATTCACACTTGCTTGAAGTGCCGGTTGCGAAGAGGTGCTCGCATGCATGGCTGCTTGCTGGCTGTGAACAGATGTCACACTTGTTTGAAGTGCCGGTTGCGACGAAGTGCTTGCATGCATGGCCGCCTGTTGGCTGTGAACAGATGTCACACTTGCTTGAAGTGCCGGTTGCGAAGTTGTCGATGGCACCCTCTCAAGCGGTTGCTGAGATGAGGTGCTGGTGTTCAGAGCAACCTCTTGAGGAACACTCTCGTGCCCTCCATCATCGCTGCTGCTGTAGATCTCACGTTCGATCTCGACAACAACAGGTTCCTCATCAACAGCCTCTGTCACAACGCCAGGTTGAGCACCTTCGACGACCTCAAGTGCAATGCTAGAAGGAGGCTCAGGGTACCCCGCAGGAACCTTCATCCTGTTCATGGCCTTAACAGCGAGCAAGCCAGCAGCCATCTTGAATCCAGTTTTCCTCTGTTCTTCCGATCTGGCAGAAGTGTGTGACACCGCACTGCTGTGTGCAACAGGATCAGCAGCCTGGCTGTGGACGGATGGTGTCTTCTCCAGATGTGCGGGCTGAGAAGAAGTACTTTCATGCAACGAGGGAACAACGGACGGTACCCTCTCCAGTGGCTGTTGGGAAGGTGTATTAGTGTTTGAAACATGGCCCGCTGACTGCGAGGCAACACTCCCAGGAGCGGATGGTACGGCGGGTTGTGATGTTGTTGATGGGACCCTTTCAAGTGGTTGCTGGGATGAGGTGCTGGTGTTCAGGGGTCCAGCCGTACTTGTGTTCAGAGCAGATTGGCTGTGCACCGAAGGTACCTTTTCCATTTGCTGTGATGACACACTCGTTTGAAGTGCCGGTTGTGACGAAGTGCTTGCATGCATGGCCGCCTGTTGGCTGTGAACAGATGTCACACTTGCTTGAAGTGCCGGTTGTGAGGTTGTCGATGGCACCCTCTCAAGCGGCACAGATGAGGTGCTGGTGTTTAAAGCAGTTTGTGCAGGAACTTGGCTTTCCGAATGCGTAACACTTGTATGTTTGGTAACTTCCTTCTCATCATCGCTGCTGCTGTAGATCTCACGTTCGATCTCGACAACAACAGGTTCCTCATCAACAGCCTCTGTCACAACGCCAGGTTGAGCACCTTCGACGACCTCAAGTGCAATGCTAGAAGGAGGCTCAGGGTACCCCGCAGGAACCTTCATCCTGTTCATGGCCTTAACAGCGAGCAAGCCAGCAGCCATCTTGAATCCAGTTTTCCTCTGTTCTTCCGATCTGGCAGAAGTGTGTGACACCGCGCTGCTGTGTGCAACAGGATCAGCAGACTGGCTGTGGACGGATGGTGTCTTCCCCAGATGTGCGGGCTGAGATGAAGTACTGTGTACTGAACCCACGCTTGCCTGAAGCCCAGGTTGCGAAGTTGTTGATGGGACCCTTTCAAGTGGTTGCTGGGATGAGGTACTGGTATTCAGAGCAGGTTCAATAGGTGCTGGTTGAGACGAAGTACTAACATTGAGAGCGGATTGGCTGTGAATCGAGGGTGCCCCCTCCATTTGCTGTGATGTCACACTTGTTTGAAGTGCCGGTTGCGAAGAGGTGCTTGCGTGCATAGGTTCAGCCGTACTTGTGTTCAGAGCAGATTGGCTGTGTACCGAAGGTACCCTTTCCATTTGCTGTGATGTCACACTCGTTTGAAGTGCCGGTTGCGAAGAGGTGCTTGCGTGCATGGCCGCCTGTTGGTGAACAGATGTCACACTTGTTTGAAGTGCCGGTTGCGAAGTTGTCGATGGCACCCTCTCAAGCGGTTGAGAAGCACTCTCGTGCCCTCCATCATCGCTGCTGCTGTAGATCTCACGTTCGATCTCGACAACAACAGGTTCCTCATCAACAGCCTCTGTCACAACGCCAGGTTGAGCACCTTCGACGACCTCAAGTGCAATGCTAGAAGGAGGCTCAGGGTACCCCGCAGGAACCTTCATCCTGTTCATGGCCTTAACAGCGAGCAAGCCAGCAGCCATCTTGAATCCAGTTTTCCTCTGTTCTTCCGATCTGGCAGAAGTGTGTGACACCGCACTGCTGTGTGCAACAGGATCAGCAGCCTGGCTGTGGACGGATGGTGTCTTCTCCAGATGTGCGGGCTGAGAAGAAGTACTTTCATGCAACGAGGGAACAACGGACGGTACCCTCTCCAGTGGCTGTTGGGAAGGTGTATTAGTGTTTGAAACATGGCCCGCTGACTGCGAGGCAACACTCCCAGGAGCGGATGGTACGGCGGGTTGTGATGTTGTTGATGGGACCCTTTCAAGTGGTTGCTGGGATGAGGTGCTGGTGTTCAGGGGTCCAGCCGTACTTGTGTTCAGAGCAGATTGGCTGTGCACCGAAGGTACCTTTTCCATTTGCTGTGATGACACACTCGTTTGAAGTGCCGGTTGTGACGAAGTGCTTGCATGCATGGCCGCCTGTTGGCTGTGAACAGATGTCACACTTGCTTGAAGTGCCGGTTGTGAGGTTGTCGATGGCACCCTCTCAAGCGGTTGCTGAGATGAGGTGCTGGTGTTCAGAGCAGGTTCCACAGGTGCTGGCCGCGAAGACGTGCTGGTGTCCAAGACAGGTCCTGCTTGATGCGAAGCAACTGATGGGGGTTTAGCCAGAGAAGTCTGTGTTTTACGTGCTTCCTCCAGCTCAGCTTCAAGAACGGGGACTCGCGCCGCAATGCTGCGTGCCACTTGTATCTCATCCTCAAGGCTGGGGATTTGTGCAGCTGCAAAGCGTGCTTGCTTGACTTCTTCCTCAAGAGCAGGAATTTTCGCCGCTTCCTCTCGCAGTGATGGCACCTGTGCAGCCTGTGCCTGTAGTTCGACATTTGCAATTTCCAGTTGTCTTATACATTCCCTCAATTCCTTTTCTGTAGACAGCCCATCAGACTGCTGTGTTTGCTGTTCACCAAGCTTTTTTTCAAGGTTCCAAACTTTAGTTTTTTCTTGCTTCAGTTGGAAGGCGAGCTCCTCTATTTCGGACACCTTCCTCTGCACGTCGTTCTCCTTTGCGTTGAGCCTGTTAAGCTGCTCCTGCTGCGACGTGTTGATGGAACGCATCCTGTCGAGCGTTGCGTTCTGCGATTTGATAGTGGACTCCGCTGCAAGCAACTCTGCTGGTTTCTTGGATTCGAGTCTACCTAGCTCCTGCTCCATTTCGAGTGCTTTTATGCGCTCTTTCGCGTTCCAAAGCTCTTGCTCTTTGTCTTCGCTTCTAGCCTGGTCTAGCTGTGTGCGTAACTCTGAGACCAGGTCTGTCAGTTTCGAGATGGCTTCGGTGGATGATTTTTCCTGCTGCTGACGCGGCGCGACGACAGGTGGCGCGATCTCCATTTCGCTCCTTGGACTCACCACTGCATCGGGGGCGTAGCTGTTAAGCGTCTTTCGAAGTGTGGCGGTTTCTTTCCTCAGCTGCTCGGTCCTGGACTTCATGTCGGCGACCTCCTTGATCTTCATGGCGTGGCTGCCCATTCTGCCCTGCAAAGCGTCATTCTCAGCAGCGTCATGGTTTTTGACAGGTGTGATAGGCCCCGGACGCTGGCCCGGAGGTGATGTTCTCTGGGGCCACGCACCAGCTCCTCTGTGGTACTGGGCAAGTGCCGGCTTAGATGCTGGCATGTTAGCAACAGGAGAGTGTTCCATTGACGAAAACACAGGACGGTCAATCGGTCTGCGCGGTATTGGGCTCACTCGCGGATTGGCGTTGACATTATGTGTGGGGGCAGGAGAGGCTGCAAGAGGGCTACGTGCTGCATTGGCCCAAGAGTGGTTCATGGTTGCCCTCCTTGTCGGCGACAGGGGCATCATGGTCTTAGACACAGGGGTGCCTTTTAGGTATGGATACTGCGAACTCATAATCAAACCCTGTGTTCGTAATGTAATGTAATGTAATGCAATGCAGCACACGCCGCTAAAAGAATAACTCTAGTGAAGGCTACCGTTTAGTTTCTTTGAGCTTGATGCACATTTTCTGATATTCGAGGTGAGTGACCTCTGTTCCTGCAATGTCCAAATCCCGCAGGAGCTGCTGGACGTGAGGGGAGAACTTAATCTTTTTGAAACCTGCGGCGGTGAAGGCAGCGGGTAGGTCTACAATGCTGATCATGCCAGTGCCTGCTAGATCAAACATCATGAAGGCAGCTTGTTGCTTAGGAAGGTCCTTGTTACAAGGAAGGTGTGTAGGGCGGGGGGGGAGGGCGCTTGGCTCGAAAGATTGGTCATCTTCTTCAGCTTTTTCATCCTCCCCTTCGCCTTCGGAGAGTGGATCAGGGAGGGCTTTGTAGACTTTTCCACCTTCCTCATACCCCGGGAAGCCAGTGTACTCACGTTGTCGTGAAATGGACTTTTGTGCATTTTTTGCATTTTGTTTGTAATTCATGATGCTCTCATAGTGGTCGCACACTGCATGGAACTCCGTCAACGTGAGAGACGCTCCTTTGGGGATTCCAAAAGCCGACAATGCTAGGTCGCAGTGCTCCGTGGCGCCGGAGTACCCGGCTGCCTCCATAGCCGTGCCAACTTCAAAAGCCCAGACCCTGCCTTTGTCATCAAGGTCAAACATCTGGAATGCAGCCTGCCTGTCGACAACGCTTACAGACCGCAGAGGTACTCCTTTAGGCGGTGAAGGCTGCACGGGTGCCGCAGGGACTATAACTGTCCTGTTTCTCTTCTGCTGTGCTGCCGCGAATTCATCTGGGAACATCCCACCTTTGTTTTGAGTACTCCGAGCTACTTCTTGCCTCCTCTGCTCATCTGCGAAATTCTGTCTCAAATGATCTGGTAAGGGCTGCGTTGGGTGCGACGGCATCTCGTATTTTGAAGGCGACGCGTGGGCGACCCTTGTCTGCACCCTGGGCGAGCCAACCGCCTCCTTGTACTCCCTCGCTAACTGCTCCACTCTGCCCCAGTCCATAGGGGTCATGCTCCCATATCGTTCCATCCTGCAGCGTGATACATACTGAACAGCTACAAAGTAATACGCGGAAAGGAGTGCTTCTGATCCGAGCACTGGTTTAGTATCTCTCTACACTATGGGGGTGGGGGAGCGGGGCAATGATATGATTAGTTATTCTTCTGCTTCAGAATCATCGAGGCAACACGCTCGCCGATCATGAGCTCCGTTGCTGTGCCGGGCGCCTGTCAAGTGTGTTGAGTGAGAATGCAGCATACCGTGAACGGGAATGGGAGGATGGACGAGTCTGCAATGCGGAGAGACTTTGCGCCGCGCAAGGTGAGGTCCATGGGGTCAACCACCGAGGTTAGGGTTTTGCCTGTTTTGATCTTTACGTGTTTTTTGCATGATACCTTCTGTTACTACCAAAGGCGCCATGGAGCACGTGCCCACCGGGTTGTTGAAGGGTTGGGCATGGCTCTTCATATAGTCCACAAGGTACTCCTCAGTGTCAATCTCATCCTGAATAGCTTTCAAGCCCTTCAGATCATCTTCAGGCATTTCACGAGAGTTCAGTCGGGCAATAGCTCTCCTCCCGTACATGAGATCCACTGCGTCTGTCATAGATGTCTTCTTTAAGAGCTCCACGTCCACCGCCTCCCTCTGTGTGAGGACGCGCTTCAGGGGGTCGGTGTTGGCCATCCTCCTGAGCAACCTGACGACAGGTACCGTTTGCTTCAGGTCATCGTCATTCCTCAAGTAGCAGCAATCCACCTTTATTTCCTTCCCGTCTACCGACACCTCGCCATGCAGTGCCGATGGTGGATATCTCTGGGCACCGGTCACATTAAACTGCATGGCCTCGTTGAACCTCGCAAGGTTCATGCTGATGCCACGCCTTTGAAAGTCGAACCGCTGGAACCCACCGCTTGAAGCGATCCCCACGCAGTGGTCGTGCTGCACGTTCTTCATCTCCTCAGCGACCTTGCCAGCTTCGATCACTTTCGAGCTCCATGACCCCGTCAGCCCGTTCACTTTCGCATTCAAGTACATCAACGTATCCACAGGGAACGAAAGCACGGGACCGTGCCCGGACAGTTTGTACGCCAAGTGGTGCATCAAAGAGTGGATGTTGCAGGAGTCGAAAGAAACTCCGTTCCTTGTCTGATAGATAATAGGCACTTGCAGCAAGTCACGCAAATTCTTCCCCACACCCTTGTTCTCCACCACCTCACCCTTCTCGCTTACCCCCGACCTCAGTAGGATGGCCGCAGTACCTACAGCTCCTGCACATAAGATGACTTCTTCTGTGCAAGCAGTTTGGTTTTCCCTGCCTGACCTGTCAGTCCATGTCACGCCAACGGCCTTGGTGCCGTTCCACTTAATGGCCTGTACAGTGGCTTCCGTGCGCAATGTGAAGTTCTTCGTACCCAAGATGGGCCTGATGAAGGCAGTGGCGGGTGAACACCTCATCCCTTTTTTGTCCACAGCAAGCTGGGCAGGACTGATACCATTGGTGTCTGGCTTGTTGCTGTCTAAGTTTTTCAGAACACCAACGTCGGAGGCGCTGTCTGCGGCAAGTTTCCCAATAGGGGACCTCATTGGTGTAAATGAAGTGCGCAGGGGCCCTGATATATTGTGGTTTTTATCGTCGAAGACAGAGGACCCCTCCGACTTCAGGAAGAAGGGTAGGCAGTCAGCGTAGGACCAGCCTTTGACGCCGATCTTCTGGAGGGAATCCAGCTCGTGCTTTGAAGGGCGCTGGTATATGCTTTCGTTTATGCTGCCGGACCCGCCGAACACCTTTCCGTTGATCCCAATGAGCTTCCTGTCCTTGAGGAGGCTCGATGTCGATGTGTGACACCAATCGATCGCTGTGTGGGCCAAGCTGTTGGTGTATGACCCGTAATACGACATGTCGTGCAGATTGTCGTCCTGCCCTGCCTCAAGCAGAAGCACTTTTTTACCCTCCTTCACCAACCGATGCGCGACCACACATCCACTTGCACCGCTCCCAACAACAATGTAGTCATAGCTGCCGTGCACCGTTGTCTTGTGCAAGCCGGTGTATCTCTTCCATGCCCATCTCAAACTCCAAAACAGTACAACAACTGCGGCCATGCCATATATCATGTAGTCTTGCATGTCCCTCTCATACTGCTGCTTCTCCGTCAGTGCAGTGCTCTCGAAAAAACTTGAGTAGCTTCCACCCATTTTAATTCCGCCTTCCTGTTTCTTTTGTCTGTTATATTATTCCCAAAGACTCACGGTTGCTCTTAAAAGAATAAGAAGTAACAAGCGGAAGTAGCACTCCTCTATTGCGGCGCCTTTCGCCTTCGTGCCCTCATGATCTGCGCTTTACTTTTCGGTGTCCCAGGGTTGGCGTTGTTAGTGGTAGCGGGTGCTGCTGTCGTGTTCAGATTGGCGCCTACAGTGGGAGTAGTGGCTACAGCAGGAGTGTTGGTTGTGCTTTGCTCATTAACAATAGGCACAGTCTTGTACGGCGGTGATAGTGTGCTGATGTGAGGTGACTGTGGTGCCAGTGGTACATGGGGTATGATGGGGCACAAAGGCTTCGCTGGTGTCTTCGCTGGTGCCTGCTTTACAGGTGTGTGCTTTGCCGACATTTGTTTGGAGGTTGCCTGAGCCTCATCATTCTCAAGACTCTGGCTCTGACTTGATTGTGCCGCGGTATTTGCTGTGCCTTGTTCGACTCTCTGCCTTTTGGGTGCCGGCTGCAGCGTCTGCTGAGGCGTCCGCGACAGTCCCGACAAGGGCCTTCTCCTTGGAGGCTTGGGAGGTTCGTCCGATGCCACGGCGTGGACGTACCTGCATGTCGCCCCGTTGGTGCAGCTGCCCTTCTTCGAAAAGTAACGACACAGCACGTCGTCTTGTGTGCCTTTTCTTACAACCTTCCAGACATTGTTGCACACCATGCACAGCAGCTGCAACCTGCATCGCCCATTCGCCGTCTCCGAAGACTGGACCTTCCACTTCGAATGGTCACAAGGCGCTCTGTTGGCATCGCATTCCTTCACGCCCTCCGTGCTGATGATCACCGACTTCCCTACCATCCCAGTCGTGGCCGCTTCAGGAACTAAAGTAAGCGGAGGGTGCGACCAGTGTGACGAGTACCTGAAGATCAACGGCCTTCCACCTGTGATGACCTCACCGAAGGCCAGCTCATTCCTGGTCTCTTTGTCGCAGTAGGAAGTCAGATACTTGCTCATCAACCGCGCATCGACCTTGCCCGCCCTTCCTTTGATGTCTTCTTTTGTGAGCTTCTTCAGCACGTAGTCACCTTCGTAGCTTTCGTCGTTGCTGTTAAGATAGCAAGGGAAGGGCCCCTTGCGAACTCTGATGAACACAACATAGTAAGGCTCGAAGGGTGCGACGGGTGTGTGGACAGGGAGGAGCATTACAGTGACGAGGCCGTGACTGACACTGGGCCAGAATCTGTCGAGGGTGGAAAAGAAGGGTGTGAGGAAGCTGTGGAGCTGTGATGGGTGCGTGTTCAGCGGGATTCCTTGAATGATTCCGTCACTTTCGATGCCTAGCAACAAGATGCCGCCGGAAGTGTTGAGATATGAACAGACCCACTCTTCAGCGAGGGAGGCAAGCGCATGCCCCCATAGCTCAGGCTCGTCAGGGTTGAAACACCCGAGCAGCCTGTAAGGAGGCATCTCGACGTCTTTCGGGACAGCCAGCTTTGTGTGCAGCAACATCTTCATATTGAAAAACCTCTCAGCCACTTTGTCATGTACTTCATACTTTTCTTCCTCTTCCTCATCATCGCTCTTTCCCTTCGGCTCTTCGATGCTCTCCGTGACTCCAGAGGCCGAAGTTGAGGTCTCCTCGTCGCTGCTGTCTACCATGTTTGCTGCGAACTTAAGTGTGAAAAATAAGATTGGAAGAAAAAAAAAAAAGAAAAAAATCGGAGAGGATAGACAAGTGAGTAAGCAAGATGTGCCCTTCATTCTCCTCTTACAGCAAGATCCCCTTGCTATTTGCCATTGAGTAACTATCACGAGAAGTAGCAGTAGTCAGCGCATGGCAATGTCAGTGTGTGGTTAGTGGTGACAAGAGCCTCGTGAAGGACCCAAGCGCAGTTCCTTCAAGAGGTCCATTTGTCACAAGGGGGGGAGGGGGAGGGGGAGGCAGAGGGGGACATTAAAAAAAGAGCAAAATAGCTTGCTATTAAGAATGAAACAAAAAAGTAAAAAACCGCACACTATTGGTGCTCATTTCTTTTTCTTTTTTTCCTTTTTTTTTGGTTACAACAAAACAAAAAAGATAATAAATAAACTAAAATAAAGAAGAAAAAAAAAAACATCACTCATCTTCGTCCTCGGCAAGAAAAACATTAGCTTGACTTCTGTTTAATATTGTCTGCAGCAGCAACCTTGTCATCGATGCCTCTGTGCTCGGCATTCCGGATACCTGTGTAGTGGTAGTGCAGAGCTTCAAGCATACCTTCGACATCACCAGACCATGCCTACCTTCATAGTACGCAAGCTTCTGTCTTTGCGGGCCACACACATGGCTTACGAACTGCCACCCCACTTCAGAGTCGCACTGCTTGCAGTACAACGGTGCCACCTTCATTCGCCCCTGCGCTAAAAACTGAACTGTAACCGGGCCGGTCCTGCAGCTTCCCTCCTCGACGGCATTAATGTACGTGGCTGCCTCGCTTCTCATGGAGCCCTCAAGCTTCCATCTATGTCTGGTTGACAGGATCTGATCTCTCCTACAAAGCACATTGCCACAGGCCTCGTTTGCACACTTCAAAACCTGTTCGTCCTCTAGTGGCGGTGCGGGGTCCGTTCTCAAGTACGCATTGCACAGCAAGTATTTCCCCACCCACGACTCTCCTGCTTGCCTCTCAGGCGGTTCCGTTACAAAAGTCACACCCAGTGCACGCCTGCATTTCTTGCACTGAACATCCAGCACGTCAGCACCAAGGCACAACGCGCTGCAGTACGTCAGCGACGGGTCTGCATGCACGATGTTCTCGGTGAGCTTCGCCAGCAACACACCACTGCCGTCATCCAAGTCAAGGCATCCGCCGATAGAGGCGGTGTCCACTGCATTGAACTTCTGAGCCACAGGCAGCCCGCAGCATTTGCTATAGTACACCTCTTCCCTGGCTGCCTGGACCCGTCTCTCACGTTCTTCAATCTGCGTTCTCTCTTTACTCACAAGCTCCTGTTGTTCCTCCACGGACAACAGCTGCCCATACCTCACGCGCAGCTTCTTCACAATACTGAACGTGCTCTCGCTATCTTTTTTCACTAAACACAGATCGCTCTCCACCGGTGTCACAAGCACACCTCCTATTTTCAGCAATCTGACGATGTCACCCAATCTTTGCTCTGGGCACGATGCCCCGCTGTGGATCTTGTCGTAGCCTGCTTTATGCTCCTCAGGTAGCGCTGCAAGCAAACGGTCGGTGTCTGGAACAGAGAAGGCATTTGACGTAAAAACGCTGATGCTGCTCAGGTCAGGATGCGGCAGGGGCTGGTCGCTCACCTTCAGAGCGCTGAAGTTTCCACAAGACAGTGTCGTGCCGTCCCATCTAAGTGTGTAAGTGAGGGGGACCCATGTGAGCTGATCCCACATGTATCTTGTGCTGAGCACCTGGTTCTCCTGCAGGGAGATGTCAACATAGGCTGCAGTGTCGTCCGCAGCGTGCAGTGACCCTTTGCACAAGGTGGTAGTCTTTCCTCTGTTGGGCCAATGGAACCTGCCTCTGAAGGATAGTAGAGTATCTCTGGAGTCTATGAACAAGTAGAACTGGTGTCCGTCGTGTGACCCCGCAAACACTGTGCCCGGCAGCAGCTTCCCCATCGGTGTCGGCGCCATGTGCTCCTCCCTTTCTTTGCGTGCTGCGTGGACCCTCCTGTTCTGCACTGCTATATTGCGTTTCGCGAAGGCTGTCACCGTATCTCGTATATCGATGGCGTGCACTGTGCCCTGTTTTTTAACAAGCTGCGATGCGAATGCAGCAACAACACCGCACCCTGTGCCAATATCTAGGAAGGCCTCACCTTGTTTCAGGCCCAGTTCTTGCAGGCAAAAAACATGTAAGTGTGCTGCTGAAACATTGAACTGCAGTAGTGAGACTTGCAAAGGGTGGTGTGTGACGTAAGCCTGTGCCCTGTGCTGAGGTGGAACGAACTCACCCCGTGGAAGCTGCAACATCGCTAGCTCGAGATCCGCGTCTCGCAGGCTGTGCTCGTCAAGGTTTTTAAGGTTTGTAACTAGTTCGGAGTTACTGCAGCTTCTGCTTGCAACCATGCGTATTTCAGAATGCAGTAGTTGGCTCTGTATCTCTGCTACTGCAGCCCTTCTCAGTTCGTAGTGCTCTGGGCGCTTCTGCATGATTTCGGCTTCCAGTTCCTCCTCCACTCTTTGGGGTATCTTGCAAAGGTGCTTCCTGTCCAAGGGGCACGTCAAGGTTCCATCAGCCATCGAAAACCACCGCTGCAAACAGTGGCAGCAAAAAGTATGTCCACATTCGGACCTCACAGGCTGAAACAGCAGCTCGTAACATATGGGACACAGATATTCGTCATTATCCATCTTCCTGTTGTGAGTGTGGAATGAACGCATGTTTAGTGAAAAATATGAAAACTAAATGCTGAGCACAGAAGTACTAGCTTGTTGTTAAGTGACGCAATTGTGCGTGTGTCGCATCCAAGCGGCCAACGGCTTAAGCTTGCCGGGGAAGAGGGGGCTGTGCTGCTTTGTGTCGGTCATTGCAGCCTCACCGCTGTAAGAACTCGAGAGGTCAACAGGGCTTTTGTTACAGAATGGAGGTGTAGGGATTGGAGGGAGTGTTGCTGCCAAGGAGTGCTTCGAGAGGGCGTTCAACAGTGCAACTCTAGTAACAGGTGTAACAGACGTGAGCGATACGTCCACAGCTTTGAGGCTGCAATGTGTTTTTAACACTGGAATGAGCTCTGCTGCTGTCGTGTCTGTGATACCAATGTTGTTACTCAGATTCAAGCTTGAAAGGGTGATATTTTGCTGCAGAGCACGGCATGCAGCACCCATCTCGCTGTCGGCGATGCCTGTGTTGCTCATGTTCACAGCTGTCACAGTACTGTTCTCCCCCAAGGATCTGAATAGCGCTTCCACCTGATCATGGGTAAATCTCACGTTGCTGAAGTCCAACGAATAACCGCACCTCTTGTTGCCGCTTAGCACACCGCAGCACTTGGACACTTTTATTGTCATGTCCTGCGTGTCGTCCCGCAGCGTGTCCAACACGTCCTGCAGGCGCATGTCTCGAACAACAGGTTCCGACACCAACCGCATGACCCTCGGCTTCTTCATGTCCCAGCTTTTGCTCACATCACATTGCATATCAATGTTCCTCATCTGACACTTCATCGCAAGCTTCTGTGCACTGACACTTGTGCCTATCGACGTCGATCTCCTCCTTGGCCTCGTCTTCGACACAAGCAACTTGCAAAACTGATGGCTCATGTTTTCAAGCAGGAGGCGTGCTCTCTCTTCCACGGATTCGATTTCCCGTCTCTCCTTCGTGCCGTCATTTCTCACCATCTTGAAAGCGTTTTTGAAGTACATTCTTATAACCTTCTTTCGTCTAATCAAGATGTCCCTCCACTCCTGTGTTGCCTGTCTGACTAGCCTGCATTTGGTTACAGCAAATGCATGCTTAAGCCCCCGCAGCTGTCTGTAATGCGCTGCTTTCAATGAGCTGTTGTGGCTGGTCGTCTTCTCTGCTGCCAAGCGCAACCATGTGCCCACAGCTTTTTCTTCGATGAAATACCGTTCTCTTGTTTCTTCCTTACAGAGCACGGAGACAGTGGTCAGTGGAAGTGGGGTAGTATACTTCAAGTGTAGCAGCTGCTTGACAGTAGGGTGGTCTTGGTAAGTTTCCAGTAAGGTGCTCCTTGCAGCGTTTTCTACTATTCGAAGTTCTGAAAGTTCGGTGCTGTGTTGTGTGATGATGTTGCGAACGTTCAGTTGCAGAAGTCTCTTTTTGTACTGCAGCAGCTCGTGTTGCAAGCGGAGCCGACACTTCTGGTTGAGCCATTTTCCTTGGATCACGTACGCGGCAGCCTCCCTCTTAGAACTGTACGTTCGCCAGACGTGCTGAACGATGATAGCACTACCGATGCGCACAGCTTCGTGCATTTCAATCCTGCGGGCCTCTGCATGGAGACCATGGATTTTTCTTGCAGCATGTGACTTGACCATGCACTGGATGGTGACGCATGCTGCATCCTTGATTCTTCGCTCGGAGGACAATGCCAGCCTCATCAAGCCACTCCTCCCCACACGGTTGAGCAGCCTTATCGCATGGTGCTCTTTCTTCAATTCGCGTAGGTGTGCAGCGTATGATTCGCGCAGGATCCCCCTGAGTATGCAGCCCTTGCCTGCCTTCTGCAGCACCAGACCTGCAGTAGCTTGCAACATGGCCCTCATCAGATTCTCGTCTCGTTTTCTTCTCAGCACTAGTTCTTTTAAGCTTGCTACTTGTCTTCTCCAGCACTGCAGTACTAACACAGCCTTTCCCACTATCCTTCTTCTAGCCATCAACTCATGCCTTTCCCGCATCCCTCTTCCAAACCTTTGCATGGCAGCGGCAGCACGGTTGTTGGCTTTATAAACACATTCTTTGTATTGTCTCTTCAGATGTTCTCTTCTTTCCCTTGCACGTTGCCTGCCTGTGACGCCCCGTACGATCTTCTGGATGCATGTCGCCTGGTGGTTTACGAACAACATCTCATGAGCTAATGCTGCGGCCGTTCGTTTTTTCGCTACCTGTATTCTTGCACTAGACCGTCTAGCCATTCTTTGGATCACACACGCTGCCCTGCGTCGGAGAAGAACCAAACCGCGAAGATGACTCCTGAGGCTATGTATACATGCATGCACAACCAGCGCAGATCGGTGGCGCATACGCAAGGTTTCTGCCATAGCAGCTCTGCTAAAAGCTTGTAGGCCAACAACCTGCGCCTCCAGCCTGTCCTGTCTAGTCTTGAGAGCATACTTCCTCCCGGCATGCCCTCTCCATACTCTTTCTATCTCTGTCGCGTTTCTTGATAACATCCTCTCGTGCTGCATCTTCTTCACAGCAGCTTTCGACATGACACGTGCCACGTGGTGCCTGTAGGCCCACTGTATCTTCTGCGCACATTCGTCTTCAATGAAGATGATCTTCCTTTGCCGCATAAAACGCGCTTTTCGCAGAATCACTACTCTCCCCTGTGCAGACCACATTCTTGCAGTCCTTTGTAGGAAGACTGCTTGCCTATTATACCATTGCAAAATAGCTTTCTTGATCTCTTGCTTAGACTGCCTTTGTCTGCTGAATGCCTGCACCACTATTGCAGCATGCTCTTTGTGAGCCATGCGCTCCAACAGGTCTTCGTAGTCGCACTCCACGGATTGCTTGCTTACTCGTCTCGACCTCAGCTTCCTTGCCAACGACAGACGAAAGAACCTTTGCATTGTGGCAACACTAATGGTGGCTCGTGACGCAGCGGCTTCCTTAGCGGCCATCGCCACGCAGTCTGCATGCTCGCGTGTGATAATAAAGCGGGCTTCCTCTTCAGCGGCCTCGTGCTCATCTTGTTCCTGCTGCCTTATGCTGTGGTAGGTGAGGAACAAGTTGGTCAACAGCCTGGCCTCCCCGGCGATCGTAACTTCTCTTCTGTGGCACTGCTCCCAGCTGGCCATTGCAAGGACTTGAATTTCGTGCCATCTTCTCCTACTTGAGTACATCACCGCAACCCTATGTCTTTCTTCGAGGGATTTGTTTTCATTTGCCCGAAGCAACAAACACTCGCTGCTTTTAGAACCCCAGACTTCAGAGAGGCCGCTGTGCTGAAGCGTCACCATGGCGTCTCGTTGCTCGCGCTCTTCGAGCTGTGTGTCAAACAGTTCCTGCTCACACATGATAGCTTGCCTTCCCTCAGCGAACGAGGCCGCTAAGCTAGACAGTCCGCTCAATTGATCTGACGTGAAACTGTCGCGTTCCACCTGCTCTTGTAACAGAAAGAGCTGTTCTTCTATGCTGCAGCTTTCACTTCGCATGGTGAGCCATGTGCTGTGGAGTGCCACAAGGTTGTCGTCCCATAAGTTTGTGCGAGACAAGGCCTCATCACCTTCGGCTTCTTTCAATTTACTTCCCAGCAATGTGCTCCACTCAGCATTCACCACTAACTCCCTACCCGCAGCCTCTTCGACACACAGCACCTTTTGCTCTTCATTTCGTCTCATGTTGATACAGGCCACCACAATGCCCTCGACGCCCTTCTCATGATCGTCTTCAAGGAATGACCTGCTATTTCCCTCATTCACCACAATCGTGAGCCGCATAGCCTCCTGCAGTATCACATGTACGATGTGAGATGCCTTCTTCGCCACAGGGGACCATTCTTCGGACTCTTTTGAGATTAAAATACCCCGGGAAATGTTTTCGATCACCTCCAACTTGTGCTGCAGGACCGCGTAGTACCCTGACCAGAACCCCGCATCGCATGGTGCCCTCTCAGCCTCATCGGCAGCAGTTATCTCTGTTCTGACCACCCTTTCGCTCACCACAATAGCATTTGTAGTGTAGTAGTTGCGTAGTTCTGTCCTGTAAATGTCTTGCTCCATGGTAATGAAAGACCTTGCCTCTCCTTCGACGCCTTCCTTGTCTGCCATGGTGACTACGTGGCGCGTCTCAATGTGCGTTGTGAGGAGTGTGCACCGCAACACGTCTTCGGATCGCGACACCTCACATCGCTCTGTCTCCTCCTCCTTGCTGAACTCTCGCAGTATCGCACACAGCCCCGCCTCGTTCAGTGACGTTGCCTCCCGCGACACAATCATCTCACGTGCGCCACGCTCGATCCTCTGCACTGTAAGACGCTTTCTCGCCTCGGTTCCTAATATCTCGGTGACTTCTTCTCTTGAACCCTCGATGATCCATGTGCTCCACTGCTCCTCCAGTTCGTCCTTCCACTCGCCTATCAAGTACAACCTACCGTCCTCTTCACCTTGCAGCAATAGGCTTCTGTCGTTGTCAGGGAACGATGAGTCCAGAATACTAACCAATCTCGAGTGCTCATTTCCTATCGCTGCCTCCCGCTCCGCGGCCTCATCGTCCAGCATCTGAATGCGCAGTAAGTGGAACCGTTCTAGAAGCTCTTCTATAAAGGCAGCTGAGAATGCGGACTGCTCTTCAATCACCACGAATGCTGTTGCTTCACTTGCCCGACACAACACACGGCCTTTGCTCTCTGTGATACACAGGCTTGCAACCTCCACGTGGAGCAGGTGTAGTGTGTGATCTGCTTGGATCTTGCTGAGCATAGAGTGGTTTTGAACTTCAATGGCACCACGCGACAGCACTTCTTGGTGTGGCGTCCACATGACCTCCAAGGATACTCGCAACATGTTCCACTTGCGTTGTTCCTCTTCGGCGATACCTCTGTTGACCCACCAGTGCCTGCCCCACAGCCCGTACCCTCTGCTACGTTCTTCTAGAAGTTCCACAGTTTCTATGTTTTCATGGTTCCTCAATTCCCGCAGGTACTCGTCCACCTGCTCGTCGTGTCTGCTGTGCATGGCTTCCTTTTCAGCTTCTAGCAAGTTGCGCAACGCCACTCTCGCCTTGGCCTTCTCAGGCCCTTCTGTAAGTTCGTTCCTCAATGCCAATTCGTTCAGCAGCATAGCGTGTCTCTTGTTCATGTCGTTCACCTCTTTTGTCATGCCCTCCTTCCGCATGAACTCTTCCCTCTTCAGAAGAAGGCGCTCCTTCCATTCCTTGTGTATGGCGTCTCTGGTGTTGTGGATGTCTTCGTAACCTGCGACGATGCCTTCCCATTCTTCGTCGAACTGCGCGGCGATTGCTGTCCTGGCATAGTACTCCGCCTCGTGCTGCGTTTCTGCTAGTTCAGCATGCTCGTTCTCAACACTCTTCCTCTCCATGTGCTGCCGAACCAGCACCTGGATCTGCTCCTTCTGCTTCTCCCTTCCCTTGTACCCTCGCCATATCCTCTGCACCATGATGGAAGCAGCTTCAGTCACAGCACCTTCCTCCAGGTCATCTGCGCTACAGAACACGACAGACTGCTCAGCCTCCAGAAGCAGCTTGATCCTACTCGCTTCCCTTTCGTACAAGCCACCTGTAGCGCAGTCCCTGCAATTATACACAATGGATCTGATGTACAGAGCGCGCAACTTGTGCTTCACAGTTGCGAGCGGTAGCAGGGCTTGAAGGGTCTCCAGGGTGCTGATGTTGAGATGCTGTGCAATGATAGATGCGGACTTGATGCTAATCAGCCTGATGCACCTGACGAGGAGGAACAGGGTCGGGGGCACTGTCACGTCCTCTGTGGTGCCCAACGTCAACACCATGTTGTGCAGCAGGAAGGGCAGCGTGCTGGCAAGGGATGCAAGGTGGTCGTGGAAGACAGCACCGTTGTCATCGTGCGTTGTGAGCGCCAGGCACAGCTCAAGGAGCTCAGTGTAGAGGGCCGTGTAGACGGGGTCTTGCATCGCTGCGTCTTGTGCCGCCAGTGAGCTCAGCAGTATTGCCACAGCGCAAGGTATCTTTGCACCAATAACGCACTCCTTACCAAAGTGCAACACCACCTTCCGTACGCTTCGCACTGCGTTGTACATCGACAGCAGAAGATGCTCTTGAAAGCTTCCTACCACTTTGAAGTAATCATGGGCTGCTACGTGCGTGGCTCCAAAACGCAGAATGGTGTCGAGAAGCCGAAGTGCGTCACGTCCGACAAGGCTGTCGGGGGTGCTGCCTCCCATGGCGGTGACAATGCAACAGTAGGCAGATGTGTAGCCCAGCGTGCTGAGCGCGTCTCCGTTTTCGATGAGGGTTCTGATTTCGGGTTTGGTGTGGAGGGCGGCGAAGGTCATGAAAGCCTGTCTCTTGACAAAGGTGTGTGCCTGGCTGTTGAGGAGGGCGCCGAGGAGGAGGATGTTTTCCTTGTTGGGGTGCTTTACAAAAGAGCTGCAGCATTTGCTGAAAACACCTTCTGAGGAGAGAACAGAACTGGCGTGCGGGCTGTGCCGTGCGAGCTGGGCGACGATCTCGAGAGAGACACTCGTTTCAGTGCACAGCAGCTGCGAGGCCTTGCACCTGAGGAGCGCATCCACCTCGTTCTGAGCAAGGGAAGGACGACGCAAGACAAGCTCAGAGAGAATGCCGTCCACGTGCATGGTGTGCTGTGCATGAGCTGCTGTGAGGCGTTGCAGGAACTCTGCATCCTTCAGAATGCGGGAGGCGGAGGCACAGTCCTTCTTGCAGCATTCGTGTATTATATCCAGAGTGAGGGACACAGCATCAGTTTGCTTCACCCCTCCAACACCTTCTCCGGAGTGGAGCTTAAACAACTCAACGCTTGCTTCCAGCTCATCTTCATCAGTTATGCTCCCAGTGCTCGAGCTTTCCCTGCTCGAGCAACTACTGGCTGAGGGCTTCGAGTGCGGCATGTCAGCCTGAAGGCAGGTGTCAAGGAGAAAGATATGCCAACCGGTTCAAATAAAAGGGAAAAGAGAGAGGGAAGGAAGAAAATATAAGTAAAAAAAAAAAAAAAAAAAAAGGGAAAAGACAAGAGAAAGGGAGGGAGAAGAAGAAGAAAAAAAAAAGTTTGTAAAATTTTTGTAAGAAAAAAAAAAACCTTTTTTTTTTTTTTTTTTTTCCAGTGTGTATTTTTCGTTGTTCTCTTCAAAGAACTTTTTTTTTTTTTTTTTTTTTTGCGTTGCAGTTATGTGTCGGGGGTGCTCACACGAAAAAGGGGGAAAAGGGGGTAATTGGGTACCCTCCGCAGCGGCGCAGTCGTTGCCCTGGTGAATATGGTGACGATTCACGTCAGAACACAGTACACACCACTTCACCATTCCCCGTCTTTAATAAAAGAAAAGAAAAGAAAAGAAAGAAAAGGCTAATATTCTGGGTCGCCTTATTTTCTTTTTTCTCTCCTTCAACAATAAGACATATTTCTTTTTTCTCATTTTTTTTTTTTTTTCCGCAACTGAACATACCTAAAAAAAAACAGGACTTTTTTTTTTTTTTTTTTTTTTTTTTTTGCCCTAATAAAAATTCGGAAAAAAAAAAAGAAAAGAAAAAAGAAAAAAGAAAAAAAACAAGAGAGGTGAACGTGTATAAATAAAAAGGGGGGGACAGGAAATTTGGAGGAGGAACAGAAGAAGGGGATGTAAAACAAAAGAAAAGGAATAACTTTGAATTTTTCTTTTGTATTTTTTTTTTTTAAATTCTCTTTTCCTCCCCTTCAACTCGTTTTTTTTTTTTTTTTTTTTTTTTTTTTTTTTCCCGGTCCTAATGCCATCATAAAGAAAAAAATAAGCGGAAAAAAGTAACATAGACCAGACTCCAGCAACAACCCGAATCGCAGAGGGCAAGTGCATGAAAGGAATGGAGAATAGTATTAAGGTAGAGGAATAAATAAAAAAGTCGAAAGAAGAAAAGAGAGAAAAAAAGGAAATAGAAGAAATATATCACAATTCAGGACAGCTCAGGGCGTGCCTCCCTCTTTTTCTTTTCCCTTTTTCTTTTGAAAAGTACATTTGTTGCAATAAACTAGACAAATTTTAAAGGTTCAAGGTTCATGTTTTTCGCACTCCCAAGCTAGTCCCGCGGCTTTTTTTTTTTTTTTTTCTTCAAATAATAATTTAAAAAAAAAAAAACATTTAAAAAAACGTTGGGTGTAGAATTTCTTTTTTTTTGGAACAGAAAAAAAAAAAAAAAAAAAAAAAAAGAGAGACATTTAAGGGTACCTGCGGTATGTGGCAGGACGCCTGAAAAAAAAAAACAAAAAAAAAAAAGGGTATTGTGGAGAGAAAAAAAAATACAACGTTTGTTTTTCTTTTTTTCTTTTTTATAAAGCTTCATTCATTCATTCTTGCAAAGGTGGTATGCTAACCACGGTCTTTTTTTTTTTTTTTTTTTTTTCTTTTCCCTTTCCCCGTTTGCCCTCAGTTCTTAACGAACCTTATGCTGCAGTTTCCACCATGACCCATACTGATGACCTAAAAAAAAACGGTAAAGAAAAAAAAAAATCAAACACACCGAGTGCCCCTTCACAACTTCATCACCAGCAATGAAAACCTCCACAGACTCATCACGAGCAGGATAAAGCATGGTGTAAAGAACCTGGTTTCTCGCCGCCACCACCACCTTACAGTGCTGAGTGGGCTTCGTCCACGGCGCCGTTCTATATAAAAGATCCTCCTGTATCTGTTTAAGCGAAGCCTTGATGGCAGGCCTCTTGGGGTAGGTGATGCACAATGTTGGCACTGGGCTCAGCCCTGCGACCTTGTGGTACCCTGCCATCGTGTGCAGCCCGATACTTATGAGCTTTGTAACGACAGTGTCGCTGTCACCGTGAACAGCTACCCTGGCAACAGGGTGCAGTCCCCGCGGCCCTGCCACAAGGATGTTAATCCCCTTGAAGGTGACGCCTTGCCTCGAGCTGATGCACACCATGTCATGTGCTTCAGTCAAGATGGGCTGCTTGGTCCCGTGTACAAGCCTCACACACACACCATCGCTGGTCAGTGACAAGTCGTTGCTGTTATCTGTTTTGTAGCTAACGAGCACCTTGTCCCTGCAGGCCAACAGCACCTTGTTGTACGTGGTGGAGTGCCCCTTCGCCTCCAGTGTGAAGCTGTCGACCACATCGCATGGGTCGTGCCTCCTGGGCATCAGAAGCTTCCTGTTGGGGTACCGGAGCAGGGGTGTCCTGTTTCTCTTGATTCTAACAGGCCACCTGGCGCACCTGGAGTATTGCTTGATGCCTTCTGGTGTGTTTAGCATGCATGTGGAGCCGAAGTGCACGTTGCCCTCCATGTCGGAGATGTACACGATGTCCGAGTGGTCGCGGATCACAAGGTCTGGTGTGGGCACCTCGTCGAAGATGCCGCCACAGTCGTCGTCGTCGCGCAGGACGACCCGCATGCCCTCATTGGTGGGCATCATGACGGAGTGCGCGTACCTCACGTTCCCATCCTTGTCCACGACGTACGCCACCTCCGTGTCTGCGTTCTTGTACTTGTCGTACTCCTTCTGCAGCATTGTGATCTTGTGCGCTGTGCCGTCTGCAGCCACGTTGAACACATCGATCTTTCTCTTGCGGCACACCTCAGTCTCGCAGACGGGCTCCTTGCACCCCAGCCATGTGATCAAGGGGTGGTCGTCCCACTTGATTGTGAGGTTCGGTTCGCAAAGCCCTTTGATAGGGACGGCAAGGGGCGACCTGCGCAGCGACACAATCGGCACCTCCGTGATGCTCGGCCCGTCCGGACACCACTCCTTGTCTACGAGAAACCTGCTTACGAGATGCCCCTTGTCGTCGCCGATGATGTTCCTCACGGCGGGGAGTGTCTTCCCTTCGGGGGTCACGATGAAAGACTCAGGTGTCGAGGGACAGCTGTCGCTCAGCCCGTGGTCGCTGAAGTCGGAATACTGCCTAATCACATGAAGAGGGTCCATGGTCCTTGGGGGGGTGAAGGGCAGCTGCATTTTCTTTAATTTGTTGTTTGTTGTGGTGTAAAAGAACGCACCTGTAAGCGTGAAGGGGGGCAGCACAAAACAAACTAAACAATTACAGCAATCTACGTCACGAGTAGCCACGGGCAGGGGCAGGGGTGTTGGGAAGGGGGGAGGTGAGGTTACGCGTTCTAGGCGAACGTGCATTGGGGGTCGTCTCGAGTTTGCTGATGCGGCTCTGGAGGCCTTCCAGCATGTGGTTGATATCTGCAGTTGCTCGGTTTTTGTAAACGGTGTTCTCCTCGGTAAGAACCCGGTTTTCCGCCTGCAGCACTGCCATGCTCTTCTGCAGGTCGGCGGCCGCCCCTTCTGCCGCTAGCAACCTCCTCCTCAGCCCCTCGTTCTCCTTCTCCTTCTCTACTAACATTCTGCTGAGCGTTTCCTCATTTCCCCGTCTCACCGCCCCCATCCCTCCCCCCTGCCACCCATACTGCTCGCTTAGTCTCTCTCTTGCAAGTGCCACCCGTACATCGCCCTCAGCGCCTATCATCTAATACTGTCAGGATGAGAACAGAAAGAGAGAGAGTGGTTAATCAGACAATATATAAAAAAATGAAGAAGAAAAACCTGGTGCCGTCGGTGGACGTGGGAAACCTTTCTATTCTTGTTTTCTTCTTCTTCTTCTTCTTCTCTTCTTTTTACTTCTTTGGTTAGAATTTAATGCTGGGGGGGGGGGGGGGGGGAAGGTTTTCTTTTTTTCTTTTTTCTTTCTGAGTGCCAAAATAACAAGTTACCTTTATTTTTTTTTTCTTTTTCAATTAACCTTATAAAACAAGAAAAAAAAGAACAAAAAAAAAAACTTTCCAGCGCGATACGTAGTTTTTTTTTCCTTCTTCCCCTTCTCAAAAAAAAAAAAAAAAAAACCTTTTCTTTTTTTTTTTCTTTGTTGTATTATTCTGGAGTGTAATTCCCTCCAACACTTAACCCCCCCCCCCCCTTCCCTCCGTCCTCCTCAAACTGACTTGGATACCGGACGGGACCCTTGGAGCATGACGTGAGATATCTGGCATGTGATGAGAACACCAAGCACGTCCATTATGACTTGGATGACGGGGGCAGCATGTTCCCGGCTGGTGCCGATCCTTTCAAAGAAGAAGGGAAGTGAGGCCCCAAGGATGACAGATGAGAGCACAATGAAAAAGAGGGACATGCATATCGCAAGAATGGAAGCTATTGCGTAAGAGTCACCGAACTTCTCTGTAGCGTCATAGAAGAGGTACACACGTGCCATAGCAGCACAGGTCAGGATCGTGGCGCACAGGAAGCCCACTGCCGCCTCACGTGCTACAACGAGATTGAAGGAACGCATTGAGTACTCACCGGTGACCAGCCCGGTGATGGAGTGCACTGCCGCTTGATTTCCCGCGTTCCCCCCTGCCCCCACTAGCATCGTCAGGAAGAGAGGTATAATGACATGCTCGCTGACTAGTTTCTCGTAGCTTACTAATATAAACTGCGACAAGCTTTGCAGCAACATCAGCAGTATCAGGACAGTCGTCCGCCGCCACACCAGCAACATGATGCTCTCGTGGCATCCCCGTCGCTCCGCGGGAGACAGGCTCTGCTCCCTCCCCCGTCTGAACATCCCCAACATGTCCTGCATTCGCTATCGCATGTCTCCTGAAGGGCTTCAAAAAAAAAAAAAAAAAAAAAAAAAAAAAAAAAAAAAAAAAACATACAGAACGGTAAATACTATCCAGAAGGGGGGGAGGAAATAAATATTCCACAGAGAACGTTGGAGTGTAGGAAGGTGAGCAAGGTGTGTAACAAAAAAAGGGGGGAGGGGGCGGTAGTGCAGGTGGGGGGGTGCTGAGACTTTTTTTTTCTTTAACCACCACATGTACTTCGTAGTAGCTTTTTCCCGCTGCAGTATTATCCCTCATAAGCCACCCCATCGACCCCGTTATGCCATGGCAGGAGAATAAAAAAAAAAGGGGGTGGGCGGGGAGGAAAAAGAGGGGAAAGCAAGAAAGAAAAAAAAATGGGGCTTTGATTGCAACACTAGGTGGCGTTAAGCGTGCAACGAAGCACGAAATACCTACTTGATTACAGGGGGCGCTCCTCGGCCGAGCAGTAGCTTCTTCTGCGTTCCGCGTCGTGTCCTTAATGCATGCGGTGTGCTCAACCCTAGCCGGGGCGTCCCGGGTAACCAAGATTCTGCGCTCGTGCAGTTTGCTGCCTGTTCGTCACCCTGAGCATCTGCGATACGTTCTTCCACTCGGGCGCTACCGGTGATGACCGACGAGGAGGTCAACAGCGAACAACACATCTGATGTACTTCTTATATTTCCATGTTATCCCCACCACCTTAAAAAAAAAAAACACGTTAACGGTAGGCTAGTCCCTTTCAATACCATGCTTTTCGAAAAGCTGCTGGGCGGTCTCTGTGTCCCCCGCTTGGAGGTGGGCCTCGGCCAGCTTCTCGATCATCACTGTGGTAGTTTCAATGTCGCGAGCTTGAAGCTCTTTTAAAATGGCGATCGAGGAGTCAGGGTGGCCAGTGTGAGCATAGATACGGAGGAGCGAGTGGTAGACTGCCAAGGGGGGCGTCACAGAGGTGTCGGGGACAGCTGCGTGATACAGTGACGTGGCCAAGGCGGCAGTATCGCTGCCTGTACGTGCCTCACGGACTAAGTGAGAAAGGATGCTTGGGAGCTCCTCGTACGGGTGCAGGGGGATCCCCGTGGCCAGGATCACGTCAAGCGTCGAGCGCAGTCGCTCGCCATCTCCTTTGTTCGCGAAGTACAAGGCCAGCGTCTGCATCACGATGTTATGGTGCTCCGCCGTTGCCTCTTCCTTCTGCTTCATGTCCCGCAGCGTCTTCATGGCCGCAACACCGTCACACGATGCCTTGCATTTGTTCAAGATCACCTTATATGTTTCACCATCGGGCTGCACACCTGCCTCCTTCATAGTGGTAACGAACCCTTCCATGTCTGCACCGTACCGCGGTACGTGCTGCAGCATGGCGTTGTAGGTGGTTGCTGTGAGGGGGATCCCCTTCTCGCGGGTCTTCTCGATGTAAGTCTCCGCCAGTGCAGGCTCCCCAGCACAGCAGCACGCGATGATCATCATGTTGTAGCACGCAGCGCCTGGGCTGTGGTTGGCCTCTATCTGTTTGAACAGCACTCGCACTTTTTGAAGCTCTTTTCGCGTCTCATCAGCAGGCGACTCTTCCATCCTGCTCACCTGCACGTCAAGCAGCATGCAAGCCTCTTCGTCGCCCAGCTGTACCGTCTCCACAGCACTTTCAAGACCCTTCACCAACGCCAGCATGTCGGTGTGTGTGCGCAGCTCCATCCCTTCAAACGCCTCGTGCAGCCCTTCCTCAGCGTCCACCAAGGGTGTTACCGATGCTGATGTGCTGCATACCGCACGCTGCAGCGCCCTGTGACCGGACGCTAGCCTGTGCACCACCCGCCTCATGTCTGCTTGCTGTGGCTGTGTTGAATCTTCCTTGTACGGTTGGGGCAGCATAATAACAACAAACAACAAAAAGAGGAGGGGAGTGGGAGGTCGACAGGAAGGTCTTCCCTCCGTCACCTTGTCAGGGGAAGAAAGGGGAATAGAAGGGAGAAGAAAGAAAAAAAAAACACAACAAGTAAAGATGGGAAAAAAAAAAAAAAACAGTACAAGGAGAGGGACTACATGGGGTGCATGGCACGGTTAATGGTGGGTCCTCGGTGGACGGCGTTGGTGGCGGTTTCCTGCCTGACAGTGGTGCGGTGCTGGTCCACAGGGAGGTACAGCTTGCTGATCGAGTCATGGTGCTCGTCGTAGTTCTGGTTAGATGCCACAGGGAGAGGGTGTGTGCCTGCAGGGTAGTAGCCATTGGCCATGGCACTGCCAGGGGGGACCTGGGACACACATTTCCCATTAGGCCCGTACGACACGTATTCAGGTGCGTAGGCCGTGTACGGCCCAGCACCAGCAACAGGCATTGCCTGCGGCACAACTACAGGAACTCCGTTCAGATTGCTCTGAACCGGCACAGCGTTCATGTGGTAAGGAAGAGACATTTTTTTTTTCTTTTTTTTTTTTTTTTTTTTTTTTTTTAAATCTAACACCTGTTGGCAATGGAATAAAAAACTGTATTTTTCAAAAAAAAGGAGGGAAAGGGGGGGGGAAGAAGAAATTGGGGGATAGCGGAACAAGAATAAAAAAAAACAGAATAAAAAAAAAAAAAAAACGCAGTAGCAATTTCGTCTCATTTTTTTCTCGTCTCTGAGGGAGGAGGGGGGACCAAACGGTGTACAACTGTTGTCCTTTTTTTCGCCCCCCTTTTCTTTTCTAAAGTAAATATCCTTCACTCCCCCTCCCTTTGTTTAATTTGAAAACATTGCACTTGTACTACATTGCTTGCTTGCTTGTGAATGGGAAAAGAGGGGGTGAAGTAACGGGAGGGTGAACGGGGAACAAAAAAAAAACATTTTTTTTTTTTCTTTTAAGGCCAGCGATGATGAACAGTGTGGGCAGTAATTTTTCTTTTTTTTTAATTTTATTTTCTTCGGAAAGTTGCGTTAGGACAAATCCAATACAAATATCTTAGGAAAAAAAAAAAGAGGAGTGAGGGGAGTTCAAGACAATGACAAAGTTTTCTTTCATATGTATTTTTCTCTTTTTTTTTTTCTGTGTGAGGGGATGTGCAAAGAAGGGGGGGGAAAAAAAAGAACAGGGAGAAAAAAAGAAAAATAGAGAGGCAACGAGTGAAAAGGGAATAAAGAAAAAAAAGAAGAAAAAAAAAAGGGGGGAGGGGGAGAAAAAAAAAAGCACACAACAATTCCCTCCCACCATTTTTTTTTTTTTTTTCACACAGGCATTTTTTTTTTCTTCTTCTTTCTTTCCCAGGTATTTCCTTTTTTTGGGAATATACAAAACTATTCATTAATGATGAGTAATGAATTTTCTGCCATTCGAGTGGAATTGAAAAAAAACTCGAGGGCGCAGTTGTTCTTACTTTTACTCTCCTCAATTTTTCTTCGTGAATGAAGCAAAGGAAAAAAAAAAAAAAAAAAAAAAAAAAAAAAAGAAGAAGAAATCCGGCTCCAACCCCTGCCCGGATATACTTGAAAAGAACAGTAAGTTAAAATCATAAAAGAGAAAAGAAAAGAAGAACTACGAAATCATGGAACCCCAAAAAGTTCATTTTCCACCACTAATTCTGATTTCCACCAAAAAAAAAAAAAAAAAAAAAAAAAAAAAAAAGAACCCACTTTGTATTTTTTTTGACCACGGTCCTCTGGTAGACAGAATATCCGGTTTTTTTGGTGGAAAATTCAAATTAGCGCGCCCTGTTGTTTGTAGTTTTTTCTTTGGAAAAAAAAAAAAAAAAAAAAAAAACACATAAAACAAGTAATTCTTTTTGTTTGTTTTTCCAGGTAGTTAGAAACGGAAAACAAGGCGAGCTTTTGCGAGAGTGAGAGGGGGGCTTTATAAAAAAAAAAAAAATGGGAGGGGGAGGTAACTTCATTTTTTTTATTTTACTTTTTTTTTCATTTTCTTTACAAAAAGGAATCTGCTCACTGTGCAAAAAGAACCCCCCCCTTTTTTTAAAATCTTTTTAATAAGGTGGAATTTGCAGGCTCTTTCAGTACGTGGAGCAGAACTTCGTAGTTGTTTTAATTAATTATCATTCTTTTTTTTTGAATGTGCCTTCATTTTTTTTAAGTCCTCTGGAAAAAAAAAAAAAAAAAAAAAAAAAACAAAAACGAGAAAGAAAAAAAAAAGAAAGGCGTAAGCGAAAAAAAAAAAAAAGAAAAATTCTGAGGCGCGCTTTATAACTTTTTCTGTCCTTTCCCCCCATTTTTTTCTTGCTTTTGCCATAAAATCACATAATTCCCTTTTTTTTTTTTTTTTTTTTTTTTCCGGGCAGGCGAGTAAGAGGGAACCTCTATCATACAGGTAAAAAAAAAAAGCCCATTCAAAAAAAAAAAAAGAAAAAAAAGAAGGGAAGAATAAAAAAATAAGCAAATAAAAAATGTTGTTTGATAAAAACTAGGACGGGGGGAAAATCGAAATCGAAGAGAAAGACACAAAGCTTCAGAAGAAAAAAAAAAGAAAAAAAAGGAGAGTCATCCTTTCGAAACATCTTCGCCTGATAGCCTTTTTTATAAAAAGCAAAGCTTTCCTCTTTCTTTCCTATAAAATAAAATAAAAATAAGAAAAAAAGATGAAATCAGTATGAAAAAAAAAAAGTAAAGGGGGAGAGAAAAAAAAAAGATTGAGCGAAACAAAATGAAGAGGAAAGAGAAATACAATGAATATTCTCTTTTACTTCCCCCTTCTCTTTTCTTTTTCATTTTTGAAGTTTCTTTCACCCCCCCCCCCTCAAAAAATGCACATAAATAAATAAATAAAAATAAAAAGGAACCTATCTTTTTCTCTCTTTTTTTTTTTCCTTCTTGCATATTGTATAAATGTTTCCTTTTTTTTCAGTCTATTTATCGAAGGCAAAATCACTCCTCCTTTACACTTCTGCCTCATCGTCCTCACGGGTCCTCCCAGGCTGTATTTTGGTATGCTGTTACAGCTCCTTCCCACATACCTCGCTCAAGGCAGGAGGGGCAGACAAGTCATCGGAAGATGGTTCGGATGTCTATGAATTGTTTTTTTTTTTTTTTTTTTTTTTTATTCTTTTTTTCTTCCTCCAACTATACCAGATTAGGTCTGTTAGGAAGGGAGCCCCGGAGGGGTAGGTCTTCGTTAGGATTGAAGTAGTTTTGCTGTTAAGAAAAAAAAAATTTTTTTTCCCCCTAAAAAAAACACAAACCCTCGAAGCAGGTAGAGTCCACCTGTTGTTACCGGTGCACTCAACATCCTCCTCTGTGGTGGGCATGTACCTCATGGAGACGTTCCTGCCGCCCTTCTTCCCTCGGTGCATCTTGGCCTTGTTGGCGGGTTCCTCTTCTTCGGCTGGTGCCTGGGGTTCCTCAATGCTGACAGTGCCCGAGACTTGGACAAGCGGGGTCTCGATCAGATCAACAGGAACGGCAGAAGGCGGAGGTGAGGCAACATGCACAGGGAGAGGAAGCTGTGAAGAGACAAGCTCTGCGGGGAGGCCGTTGACTGCAGGGTCGTACTGCACACGGTGCCGCAGCTCGCCGATCTGCGTCAAGAGCTTCCGCCTGTGCACCACCATATCCATCCCGTGCTGCTGCAGCAGCTGGTCGTCCAGCGTCGCTAGGTCCAAGTACGACATGACCCCCATCCCGTGCAGCATGGTGTAGTATATCTCAAGTTTGATAGATCGCAGGAAGGTAAGCAAGATATCATCATTAGCACTGACCATGCCCGGCTGTGTCCAACCCAACTCATGCAACCGCTGCTGGTACCATCTCGGCATGCGTTGTATTTCATGGTTCGACATGAACTTGAATAGCTCGTTCAGCTCCGACACCGGCTCTCCAAGCTTCACAGGGAATGTCACACCCGGTGCGATCCCTCTGTTCACTCGCTGGGCGATCACTTCGCTCCTTTGCCGCACCTTGTTGAACTCCGCCTGCTTAGTCTGTCTCAGCTTGCTTGGCTTGTCATACAGTCTTAAGGACGACTTGCGTGTGTACTCCGCTGCGATCCTGAAGGGCACCTGGTCGATGATGACCTTCTGGTCCCCGCACGTCTGCAGCACCGCTTCCGCCGCTTTCACGTCAACACACTCTACAAAGAAGCCACATATGAAGTTCTCAGGGTGGGCCTGAGATGTCTTCTCAGACGTGTCGTCAGCAACGAGGATCACGTTCTTCGCGCTGCCCGGTGCCACAAGGTCCAACATGCACGACAGGCCTGCCCATGTCAGCCCGTTGATGCTGAAGGCCCAGTTTCTTCGCTGCGTCATTATTCGGATGTGCAGTGTGCACCTAGGCTGAGGGGTGGGGGGGTGCTCGGGCCTCCTTGTCGCAGGCTGGATTCTTATCATCCTCGGTGGGGGGGGCTTCTCTGTGCCGTCGGTCAGGGTACCGGGCACGCAGCGCACACCAAACTGCGATGGGAGCTCGTATTGCATCTCGGGCTTGCCCTGAAAGTCGACATTCCCCTTCACCACAGCAAAGGCACAGCAATGCACTGTCTTCTGTCCTCGTTTGTCCTCAATGTGCATCACCTCCATGTCCAGGAACTGCGACAGGGTCGACGCCACGTCGCGTGTCAGCGTGTCGATGGGGATGCGGTCGATGTGCAGCCCCGACGCCTGCCCAAGCTTCTCCAGCTGCTGGTGCGGCGCACCAAAAGTGGCGCCCTCCTCGTTGCCCTGCCTGTGCTGCTGGGACCCCTTGAAGCGTCCCTGCCCTTTCCCGCCCTGGAACTGCTGCTGTTGCTGCTGATACGGCTGCTGCGCCCCCTGCATGTACCCCTGCGGCATCCTCCATTGCGCGAGCATCATCGGCTGCGCCTTCGTGCCACCCGGATCACTCCCACCTTCCTGAGGCAACATTCCCATCATTTTCTTTTTGTTTTTTTTTTCCCCTTCCTTTTTTTTTCTTCTTCCCCTTTCCCCTCCTGTTAAAACGTCTAAGATGTTGTCACTGTTACAAAATACTATCATCAGTCCAGCAGTCTGTCAAGGCCCGCCTGCACATAGGGCGGTAGGGGTAGGGTGAAGTGCTTCGCACGCATGTCAGCAACCCATTCAAAGTAAGCACGCCGCAGCTTGGGGTCGGGAAGCGTGGATGCAGCGGTTAAGATCTTCAAGAGGCAAGAAGGCGGCTCGAGAATAAGGGAAGCCTCGTAAAAGGGACGGGAGATATGCGAGAAGACGGAGGAGAAGAGTGGGAGAGGGGAGGGAAGGCACGTGTGGTGAGCGGCAAGGAGAACATTTGACGCCTCGGCGACACTAAGAGTGTTAAGAAGAAGGGGCTTAAGGGTGAAGATCGAGTAAGGAATAGAAGAGAAGGTCCCGGGAGGGCAAGAGACAATCACCCTGCATAGGGACCCGAGAGAAGTAGATGTGAGATGGCGCACGTGCCGATCAGCTACAGACAGCAAACGGGTTAAAAAGCTGGGATTGTACACCACAGCAAGTTGCAACCCACTTATCCACGCCTCGGTCCCAACCCTGCGGTGCGAAATGTCAGCTGAAGGTGCCACCATGCGTGACAACACCAAACCCCCGAGGACGCTGTCCACCCATCCTGCCTTTGTGGCCTCTAATATGTCTGTGATGACACCTTCCCCACAGTTCAGGTCGGCTCCTAAATCTCGTTTCAGTACCTCCGCCCCTTTCTCGAAGAGCGCCTCATACTTGACCCTTGCCTTCCCGTAGCACCCCAGCACTGTTCCAGCATCCTTTCCGTCTACCCTTTCCATTGCCGTCTTTGCGTCCAGCCTCAGTTTCCATAGCCCCTTCTGCCCTTCTGCGTTCCTTACGCGGGCTAGGCGGGTGATCCTTTGCACTAGTGGGTGCTTCATGGCATTTCGCCTCTACGGTTCTTCTTTTTAACTCCTTCTCTTTGTATAGTGTTATTGGTGGGATAAAAAAAAAAGTGGGGGGAAGGCAATTGTAACAGAAAACGTGGTTCCTATATGGGGGGGGGGGTAAAGAAGAAGTCAACAAGCCACATGCATTGAAAAAAAAAGGGGGTTTCAAAAAAAAAAAAACTCAAAGTACAGGACAAGCCCCCCGCTAGAGGGCCGCCCTATGGGAGGGGGGGGTCTATCTGTTAATACTCCCCTTCTGGAGCATTGCTTTCATCCCGATTGAAGCCGTGAGCGTCTTGCGGAGTCATGATGCGGTCCCGCTTGTAGGCGGCTTTCAATTCTATTAGCTTGTCGTGCGTGGAGCGGGTGGCGAAAATAGGCCTCCTGGAGAAACCAATAGCTGCCTTTCCTCCAATGGCGATGAGGGACTTCGCTCTTTTTCTCTCGTCCGCTGGGAAGGGGCGTCGCTTCTTCCGTGCCCTGCATGCTGTGTTTATCTTTACGATGAGAGCTTTGATTCTGCGCGCCCTATCTTCCAACAGGCCTCCCAAAGACTTTCCGGTCGTCCATTCGAAGTCAATGGCCACCAAAAAATAAAAATTGCACTTTTTTTTTTCTCTTGTAGGAAAAAAAAAAAAAAAAAAAAAAAAAAAAACATGTTTTTCTTTTTTTTAAATCCCAGCCGCAGTTACGACGGCATGGCAAAAAAAAAAAAAAAAAAAAAAAAAAAAAAAAAAAAAACTTCTTTTTAGAGCTTCGCTGCAGGCTCCTTGAGCTCAAGGCAGGCGTTGCTGATGCAGACGACACCTGTCTCCTTCACCTTCGTCTGGAAGGTGATGGTGGAGCCCTCCTTCCACATTTCAACAACGAGGGTTTGACCGGGGAGGACCGGCTTGCTGAAGCGGACCCTAATGGACTTGAAGAGCGTAGGATCGCTGTTGGCGTAATGCTTGAGAATGAGACGGCACGAGATCCCGAAAGAACAGAGGCCGTGGAGGATGGGCTCCTTGAAGCCGGAAGATTTCGCGAACTTGGGGTCGATGTGGAGGGGGTTGTAGTCACCACTAAGGCGGTAGAGGACTGCTTGGTTGATGGTGGTTTTGTACTCCTCGATAGCATCAGGCGCACGGGAGGGGACAGTGATCTTTTTGGAGAAGGACACACCACTGTCCTTAAAATTCTCCGCACCGACAAGGAACTGCCCACTCACAATTCTGCAATACACATCTCCATTTTTGTCGGTGACAAGAGTTTCTTGTTCCACACTTGCACCCGTTCCCTTTTTGAACACACCCAGTAGCCTTTCCTTCAGGATCACATCTCCCCCCTTCTTCGGCAGCGGTTTCACCATCTCCAGGTACCTTTCCCCGTCCAACCCTACCTTGATCCCCTTCAGAGGTGGCTTCTTCGGCCCCTTTATCATCGCCTTAGACGGGAAGTTCACCACATCCTGCTGGTCCCCCTTGAAGCCCAGGACGATTGGGTATGTGGGGAACGCGGCGAATTTTCTGTTCTTTTCGTATATAAACTGGTGCTCGTCACAGCCGATCCCAAGGGAGTAGGTCAGCAGGTCACGCCTGTTGTAGGTGGCGGACTGCTCCGTCCATTTGTTCAGGAAGGGGGCTGTCTCGGTGGGCTCGGACATGGTTTCTTTTTTTTTTTTTTTTTACCCTCCCTTTTTTTGTCGAATTTGTTTGAATTATTGGCTTGGTTGTTCTTCACCCATGCAACATGGAGCACGGCAGCGGTGGACGTTGACTGCCCGCTTTTTTTCTCTTTTTTTCTTTCCCCCTCCCATAAAAAAAACAGAATTACCGGATAACAACACCACAATAGGTTAACAAAAAAGAGAAAAATAAATGTCAAGGGGGGGGGGTGGGAAGGAGAGGTGGGTTGGAGGGGTAAAAAAAAAAAAAAAAGAAAAATGATGGGGAAACCCGGGTGGGGGAGGGGGTTACAAAAAAAAAAACACTCGGAAAAAAAAAAAAAGAGGGGGTAAAAAAAAAGCCCAAAAAGACAAAAAAAACAGGGGGGAAGGGGTCTAGTGCCAGCGCTGCTTCTCGTACCTCTGGGACTCCCACACACAAATTTCCCACGTGCCAAAAATCATGGCGAAACCCACGGCGAAAGGGGGTGCCATGTACTTGGTCCTCCTCCAAACTCTCCCCTGCATCTTCTTGAACCAGTTGCCCCAACCTGCGTCAAGGCGCATGTCCATCCACGTCGTCTGCTTCACAACGTACTGCGCACCAGAGGGAGTGGCATTGAACTTGTGTCCCGCCTTACCGCCCCCGTACCCGGTCATGTAGGCCTCGTGATCCTTCATCCTCTGCTTGGTGTAGTTTGACTTGAGCCCACACGTGCGCGGGCCAACGGGGCTGTAGAAGCCAGCAGATGCCATTTTTTTTCTTTTTTTTTTCCCGCTTTCCTATTTCAGATGTGGTTTTGCTTTATAAATAGGAGGGGGGGAAAAATAAACTAACCAGAACACGGACACCAGATTTTTTTTTTTTTTTTTTCTGGGGGTTTTTTTTTTTTTCTAACTCCAAATAAAAAAAAAATTCTTTTGATAGCAATAGCAAACGAAAAAAGAAGAAAGAAATCTCAATACAGCTTTTTTTTTTTTCTTTTTTTTTTCTTCTCCTCCTACTTTTCCTTCAACAGGCACGGAGCATCCTTGCCCACAATCTTTTTTTTTTTACATGAAGAATAACAAAAAAAGAGAGAGAAAAAAAAAGTAGCACGTAGGTGTTTTCTTTTTAAATTAAATATGCCATCATAAAAGGGGGGTGGTGGAGGTGCGGGAAAATATCTACGCAGAAGATTACAAAAAAACAAAGAGAGAACTCAATAAAAAAAGCCAACGAAACGGAGTAGCATTGCGTCCCGTACCCACCTGATCTTTACTTGCATCTTGTCGATGTCCGTGGTGCTGTTTTCTCAAAATACCTTTTTTAAAAAAAAAGGGGGGGAGCTAAACTGTATTCACCCTTTTTTCCTTTTTTTTTTTTTTTTTTCCCTTCTCCAATAGATAATCCTGATGTGTTGCTGTTTCTTTATGGAAAAGGGAGAGAGAGAGATAGAAGAGGGAGAGAAAAAAAAAAAAAAAACTAGGTGCCTTTTTTTTTTTTTTTTTTTTTTTTGTGGTGTTTTAGCCCCCTTCCACGTTGCGCCTTTAACCGCACGTCGTAGAAAGAGGCCCACCCTCGTAGTACTCCGTAAGGACCAGTGACAAGCGCCCCATCATCGGGCACTTCAAAAAAAAAAAACTCAAAGTACAGGACAAGCCCCCCGCTAGAGGGCCGCCCTATGGGAGGGGGGGGTCTATCTGTTAATACTCCCCTTCTGGAGCATTGCTTTCATTCCGATTGAGGCCGTGAGCGTCTTGCGGAGTCGTGTGATGCGGTCCCGCTTGTAGTCGGCTTTCAATTCCATTAGCTTGTCGTGCGTGGAGCGGGTGGCGAAAATAGGCCTCCTGGAGAAACCAATAGCTGCCTTTCCTCCAATGGCGATGAGGGACTTCACTCTTTTTCTCTCGTCCGCTGGGAAGGGGCGTCGCTTCTTCCGTGCCCTGCATGCTGTGTTTATCTTTACGATGAGAGCTTTGATTCTGCGCGCCCTATCTTCCAGCAGGCCTCCCAAAGACTTTCCGGTCGTCCATTCGAAGTCAATGGCCAGTTCCAAAAAAAAAAAAAAAAACCTTTTTTTCCAAGAAATTCTCACAGTAATTTTCCCTCCTTCTACATTTTTTTTTTTTTTTTTTTTTTTTTCTTCCATCATGAAAGAAGAAGAAAAAAAGGGAGGTGAGGAAACATGAAAATACTCAAAAGCTTAGAAGAGAGAGAAAAAAAAAAAAAAAAAAAAAAAAAAAAAAAAGAAAGAAGAAAAGAGAGACTATTTCCTGCAGTATGTGGCAGGGCGCCCTGCTCAAGCATCGTCTACTTCATTACAGGCGGCGCGCCTCGGGCTAATTGTAGCTTCTTCTGCGTGTTCCGCGTCGTGTCCTTAATGCGTGCGGTGTGCAACTCAACCCCAGCCAGGGCCTCCGGTTACCAAGATTCTGAGCCCGTGCAGTTTGCTGCCTGTTCGTCACCCTGAGCATCTGCATTACTGATGTACTTTTCATATTTCCATATTTCTGTGTTATCCCCACCACAAAAAAAAAAAAAAAAAAAAAAAAAAAAAAAAAAACAGAATGATAGTTGTTAGCGATAACTCCCTCTAATCCTTTTCAGCAGTATGCTGTTCACCTCGATTGCCACGGTGGATCGTAAAGATCCAACGTACTTTCTTTTTGCATTGCTGCGCCGCGAGCGACGCGTGTTTTTTTTTTTTTTTTTTGTTTCTTTTTGTTTTTGTCCGACCCGCAGCGTACCAGGAAATTAAAAAAGAAAAAAAAAAAACACACACGCCGCTTTCTTTTTTTTTTTATATTTGTTTGTCAATATTCGTTAAAATAAAACCGAACGCAAAGAAAAAAAAAAAAAAAAAAAAAAAAGAAGAAAAAGAAAAAAAAAATACCCCCTTTTCTTTTTTCTTCAATCAGTTGCGGTGAGATACGGGTGACTAGTTTTTTTTTTTTTTTTTTTTTTTTTTTTCCTCCTCCCCTCCACTACACACCTCAACAGCACGCCAGCAGACAGCCTATCCAAAGGACTATCCCCCAAACAACTGCAAATAAAATCAAAAAAGTGCTCGGGAAGAGCTTCAGAAAGATCGACCCCTGTTGGCGGGTAACCATAAGGCTGGAAAGGCGGCACCTTATAAGTATCCGGGTTACCAATAACACGCGACACATTCACCCCATACAGCCCCAGGAGGGTAATCCCCAAGGCATAAACATCAGTCAAGTGGGAAGTGACACAATGAGGAGGGTTGAACGCTTCAGGGGCTAAGTACTGCAGCGTGCCTTCAACGGTTGTGGACCGCACTTCTTCATAAGCATCAGCCTGCTTAGACAACCCGAAGTCGGAAAGTTTGTACACACAACCTGCATCGAGGATGTTCTCAGGTTTTAAATCACGATGCACCCATTCCTTTGACCTCAGGTAGTGAAGGGCTTCGAGCATATCCTTAGCGACGCGCCGTACTTGTGCACCATCGAGCATCTGCAGCTTATCCTCATTCAACGAACGTCCTTTGCAGTACTCCATGACACACCATAACTCATTCTGTTTCTTGTAGTAGTACGCACCGTAGTACCCGACGACGTTGGTGTGGTCGATGTTCGTGAGAACGACAAGCTCGTTGAGGGCAGCGTCTCGTATGTCCCCTGATTTAGGGTCCTCTAGGGTTTCTAAAGGGAGGATTTTAACAGCGACCTCGCTTCTGTCATCGATCATGGTCCCGTGGTATACTGTCCCGTAGCCGCCCTTCCCGATCAGGAGGGGCATGGAGTCGTCGTTGTGGGTTAGTGTGAGGACGTCCTCAGGGTGCGAGGAGGACACGTGTGACATGAGCTGTTCTTGTTTGGCTTTCATCATGCGTTGGAATTCTGTGCGGGCTACTTTTCTTATGACGTCTGAACCATCGCTGAAACCTGAGTGGCGGCGCATGTCGAACTTTCCCCCGTCGCTGGCCATTTCCCATGGGCTGCCAGTGTCGGATTCATTGTCGTTATGTTCATGAATGATCATGGTGGCCTGTGTGGAGCCTAGTCTGCATGATCTGTTCGTGTTGCGCATTATCATTGTCCCGAGGTCCTCGTCGTCGGTGGACATAAAGGAGTCTGAGAATACGGACATGCGGGGGCGGAATTTTGTGTTGCAGAATAGTAGCCCGAGTCCTTCTTCGTGTTTGTTGACCAGGTCCCCCCATGCCTTGTGCGCTTCTGTTACGATCGCTGCTTGAACGGCCGCCTCGTACTCCACAAGGTTCTGTATTGATATTGTTAAGAGCTTTGTGTATTTTTCTTGCAGATCTTGGATTTGTCCTCGGGGGGACAGTGGCATGCTAGCTCTTCTTAAGGCAGCTGCGCATAATGGTTTTTTTTCTTCTTCCAATAGAGTCAGCAGCTTTTCACCGGATAGCAGCCCGCTTGCATTCGGGCTGTTGGGAGAGGACGACATCAAAGGTACTCTCTTTATGTTTTTTTTTTTTCTCTTTTCTTTTTGTTTCGCGTTTTCTTTTTTTTTTCTCTTTTTTTTTGCTTTCTTATATTGCCATTTCTTTTCTTTTTTTTTTTTACGCCCCCCTTTCTTCTCCTGTGGAATTACGGTGGTATGGAAGTGAGAAAAAAAAGGAAAGAGAAGGCCAGCAGTATTCTGCAAAAATCAACAAGGTACAATAAGTTTAAAAAAAAAAAAAAAAAAAAAAAAAGGAAAGGCCATGCAGCATTCACAGATAAATACAAAAAGAAATAAGGGAAAGGGCCTCAGTGGGTTTTAGAGACAATTACAAACGTATGGTTGGGCCCCGATGCAACAGCAGTCACCCTATGACGCGTGTTCCTGATGGACGGAGGCAGGGTGATGAAGCCTGGGGTAGGAACTGCGTTGTGGTGATGAAGGCCTAGCTGCCCGTGGTGATTGCCGCCTGTGGTGAAGAGCCTCCCATCGGCAGTCAGAGAGATGATGTGGAGCGTCCCCATGGCAGCCTGATGGATGTTGAGGAACTTGAAGAGCTCGTAGGGCTTTGGTATGGTTGTCAGGATGCCTGACGAAGCAGTACCCCACACAATAACCCTTCCCGACTGAGTGAGGGCTAGTGACCCCTGAGTCCCTGCACCTACACTGCATATCGGGTCTTGCGGGTTGCACAAGCTGGCCAGCAGCCTTGGAGATGCCACCACTGTGTCGTGGCCCAGCCCCAGCCTGCCGTCGTCGTTCCTCCCCCACACATAGACGTGCATCCCGTTGTCCACCATTGCCACGCTGTGCTGTGCACCCACTGCGATCTTAACCACCTGCGAGCCTATCGGTGCTGGGATCGCCACCTTCTGAGGCACTGTTGCAAACGTCACTGTAGCTGAGCTACCGATTCCAAGCTGCTGTGCTTTGTTGCATCCCCACGTGTACACCAGTCCGCTGCTCGTCAAGCACACAGTGTGCCTTGCTCCTGCTGCCACTGATATCACCTGTTGTCCTTCAAGTGCTGTCACACAGTTGGGTGTTTCCTGTCGGTCTATGTGTCCCAGCCCGAGCTGCCCCACATCATTTAGCCCCCAGCAGTAAACGGTGCCCTCAACTGTTACAGCCACGGAGTGCTCGGCCCCGCAAGCCAGCTGCAAAACATCTGTGCCACTGAGGCTGTACACAGGTGTTGGGGTAGAGATTGAAGTCCGGTGGCCAAGCCCCAGTTGCCCGCTGGTGTTTTTCCCGAAAGCATACACCCTGCCGTCGTCAGCTGTGCATAATGTGTGGCCCTCGCCTGTTGCGACGGAGCTCACGCTGCCACTGCCGGTCTGTGACAGGGCGACCTCAACGGGTCGTTCCACGAGGTTCCCATGGCTGTCCACTCCCAGCTGTCCCGAGTCATTCTTCCCAAACACCAAGAGTACCCTCTTGGCCATCGGGGAGAAGGCCTCGTGGGTTGTGAGCACTGTAGAAGGGTCTATATCAGCTTCAGGTGGTACCCACGACACGTCTTTTGGCGGCGACATAGGGGGCACCAATGGCTCAACGGCCGGGGGTGGGGGACGTTCAAGAAAACGTTCAGAACCAGGAGACGGCGGGTAAGACACAGTCTTTTCGGGAAGAGAGTGGAAGAGGGAGCGAGCACGTGACGGCGGGGAATGGCTGCTGTCGGGTGAGGAAGCTGAGGACAGCGTCAGAGCGCTGCATTCTCGAATAACGGCAGATACGTCGACACGTGCCGTTTGGAGGAAGTGCAGAACATTGTTGATGTCTGGGTCTTGCCGGGGCTGCACAGGTTCCGTCTTCACTTTTGCCATCATCTCTGTCACCTTGTGCAAACCGCGCTGGAAGTGCACATCACTGTTCGCCGTCATCGTCGTTGACAAGTACTCGTGCAAATCGTCCGCTTTTGCGTTGTTGTTCTGCATATCTATGGCTAGCTTGTCAAGCTTGCCACGCACCTCATGATGCTTGGCTTTCGCTTCATCAATCAGCTTGAGCCCTGCCTCGCGTATCTTCTCGGTAACCTGTTTGACCTGCTGCATGATGCCGTCCACCAGTGCTTCGTACTCATGTGTCGAGCGCATGTTGAGGTCCTCGAGCTCGCCGTAGGTCGCCTTCATGCGTCCCATGTACACAGACAGGTCGTCTTGCTTTGTTGCGAACAGGAGCTTTTCACGCTTCACGGCCTCCTTCAACTGCTCGTATTGGTCAATGGTCTGTGGCGATAGGAGCACACACTTCATGCACTCCAAGGTGCCTGTCTTTTTTGACACAAACTCAAACGGCTCCCCCGACACAGAGCACAGTGTTGATGGGTCGGTGAGCTCTATCGTGTACGTGAGCATGTACCTAGGAGCAGCTTGGTGAGGGTGGTACAGCACTGTGTACTCGACATCGTCGTGCGATATCGCAGGAAGCACCACAGCGTCGTGGCCCTGGGCGGTGAGGTCGTCGTAGGACATGGTGGGGACAGGGTCGGAAACGACCAGTGGCACACCCAAGGCAGCCTCGCAGATGAGCAGCTTGTTCGTCATCATTGGGCTCGGCATTCCTTCCGCCCCAACGGACTTGATGTTGCTTCCAAACACCATAGCGCCCCTCCCGAACTGCGATATCTCAGTAGGGAGCTCGAACCCGCGTGCTGCCATGCTTTTGATAGCTTTCTTGTCGCCGCCCACACATACTAGCGCTACATTTTCCGGGTCAGCAAGCTGCCGTCTTCGTATCTGGTACACGTGCTCACACTGAGGGTTTGTTAACTGTTCCACCTTGGTCAGCAAGACTCTGCAGCCCTGCTGTGACCGTTTGTAGGGTTCCACATAGTTGTCTAAAATGCTTCTGCAATCGTTGAACTCCTTGGACCCCGTCGGTACCAGCTCCTTCGTCAGCATAGGGGGCCCCTCCGAGTACCGAACCCACAGCTTCGCTTTTGCAGACGGCCCCACCACAGTTATGTCGTCCCACAACCCTGTGTCCATGTTGTAGGCCCGCACCTCCTCCACCCCGCCCAAGGCCATCCCCAGTTTCTCCTCAAGGACACCGCACAACACATCGTAGCTGTACGGAACAGGGAGCTCTACATGTATCCTTGGGTCCTCTATCTGCGGGCCGACGACAAAGAACTCATAAGGTTGTAGATGAACGATCGGGCTGTCATACATGCTTCCTGTGGCTGCTTTCTGAAACTGGGGTAATTGAAAAGGGGTTTTTTTCATTCTTTTGAACACAAAAGGCGGCCTGTAAAGACCTCCTGTCGATTGGCGTCAAGGGCAAGCAAACCCTGTCGGCGAAGGTGCCGCAGACATGGGAGAGAGGATCTTAGTAGGGGTTCGGGACAGCCGTGTGAGGAGGACAGCGACGCGGCGGCTCTCATCCTCTTTAAGTCGGTCTTCAAGGATGTCACGTGCTGAGGTGAGGAACTCGCTTCGCTGTGTCCTTTTGATATTAGAAAGCTCGAACTCCCGCCGCTCTCGTGTGTGTTCGATGAGCTCAGCTCGTTTGCAGCTGAGCGTTTTGATTTCGACGGACCTTTCTTGCATGCGTGACTTGTTGAAAGAGCGGAGCGCGTTCTGCCGTTTCTCTTTCGCGAGCTTTTCGTCTGTCACGATGTTCTTCTTTACCTCCAGCAGGTCGTTCCGGGCTTGTTTCTGCTTAACGTCGGATTTCAAAATTAAGAACCTCGCCTGCATAGTGCCCTGCAGGGCGAGGATCTCAGACTCGTCAGCGGTCCTCTGCAGCGTGAGGCGGGACCTCATTTGTTCGATTTTGTTCCGCCGCTGTTCGGTCTGCTCGGCAACAACTCGCTCCCGTTTGCTTTTGTTGTACTGTTTTACAGTTCTGATGCCGGACAGCCGTTCTGAGTCTATCTCCTTTGCCATCGCGGTGAGCTTCTTGCTGTAGGCCTTCTCAGCTCTGTACCGCGACTCCAGTGATTGCTGTGCCTTTTCGCGTTTTTCTTCACGTATTTGCTTCCTCATCATGCGGTCGTCGCGTGGTGAGAAGACCTTTACAATACCTGTGTCACGCGCCCATTCCTTCTCCGCTTTTTTCTTCGCCAGCCATTTGTTTAAGCTGCTCACCTGCTGCTTTTTGTACATTCCATCCCAACTTAACCCGAGCTTCACCAGCCCGTTTGTCCCCACCCCAATCTCCCTCTCCGCATCTAGGGACATGATGTCCATCTTCCCACCTTGTGGTGTCTGCTCCGAGAGGTAAAGGAAGGGGAAATAAGAAGGAAGAACATTACAAGCAAAGGGTCATCTTCCTGGTGAAAGAAAAAGAGGGTAGAGGGCAGCAGATTTCTTTTTTTTTTTTTTTTTCTTCTGCTTAAATTGGTTATCTGATTTGAAGAAGAAAAAAAGAAAACAAGAGGGCAGGTGATTTTAAAGTTTCCGATTTGAGAATGGCCAGCGTCTTGCCAAGACGGTTCTGACGCAGTCTCTCGTCAAAGGTGGGTCTCCTCCTTTCCTTTCCCTGAGGTACTTCTTCCTTTCAACACCCCCCGCCTTTATGCCGCTGAGCGGCTCGGGAGGTGAAGGGAAAAAGAAAAACAAAAGAAAATATATGAGTTGAAGGAGGCCGGTGTTGGCGGCGCCCTGCAAAAAAAAAGGAAAAAAAAATCAACATATGTGCTCGTCTGGGATATGCCTACATTCTTTTTACTTGGAATTTCAATCAGAAGAAAAAGAAAAGGGGGGCAGAGATATCTACCCCACAGAGCTAGAAGAAAGGCAGACACTATAGATGATTAGGTACCGCCAGTGCGTGTTCAAAAAAAGAAATGTGGAAAGTGTGTTTCCGTTCCCACACAACTGGCGGTTGTTGCCCAGCAGCAGTTTGAGGTTGTAGCATAAAGCACGTGGTGTGCCTTCCACTCTGCGTGCCAGATCACCTTTTTTTTTTCTTTTTTTCTTTCTTTTTTTTTCTTCCCCAATAACTTCTACCATTTCTTCCCCCCCCCGGACGAGCCTCATACTTTGTCTCAATCTTTTATTCCTTCGTAAAAAAGGGTATTGCTCCAGAGGCACAGTGCCCAAGACACTGTGACCAAGAGGTGTTCGGAGGTGTTTTTTCTTTTTCGCAGCGAATAGCCTTTCGTCAGAAAGGAAGAGTGGCAGAGAAAACACGTTTTTCTTCTTCTTTTTTTTTGTTCATTCTTCTTTTCCCTCATCTGCTCTTCCAGTCATATGTTACAATGGTTTTCTTTTTCTTTTTCTTTTTAACTTCAGTCGGATATGAGTTCTCAAAAAGACTCTTATGGTTTCTTCTTTTTTTTAGCTCGAAAAATTAGTCCCCCCCCCCCCCACTCCCACGTTTTACATTTCTTTCTGTTAGTTTTTTTTTTCTTTTTTTTTTCTTTTTTTTTCCCTCTCTTTTTTCTTTTTCGGACAATCAACGATCCAAAGTTTTTTCGTTATGAGATAAATGAATTTCTTTCGCTTACGATTACAAGAGTGGGGGGGGGGGGGGGGGGGGAGAGAGGCGTGGAGAGAGTAATAGAACAATGATAGGTCATGGCATTTTTTTTCTTTCTTTCCCCCCCCCCCCCTTTCCATGAAAAAAATTGAGATGAAAAAAAAAAACGAAATCGACCCCTCCCCCTCCCCCCGCCTAATCAAGTACCCTCTGCCGTTCCCCATCTGCTGCTATGTGCTTCGGAGGCTTTAGAAAAGTAGCAGCCCAGAAAAACAACGATGCAATGCCTAACAAAGGTGTGATAAGAGTAAGGGTTACCTGCCAATTTTCCAATGCGTCTTGTATCTCACCAGCGTAAAGAGGAGAAGGCACATCACCAAACACGTGTATAGCTAACGTTGAGAACCCCATGGCCTGTGCACGAAGGTCAGGCGGAGCCACCCACATGGTAGCAGCGCACACCGGCCCGTACAAGGTCGCCACGCAGAAGTACCCCAGCGAGAATAACACGAAGAACGCGATAAGGGAGGGATCGTCAGGGGGAACCCACAGCCCGGCAGTGCAAAGCCCACCCCCTACAGCCATTCCAACAGCACATATTTTGCAAGCCGAAACATATCCACCGCCAATTCTATCCAGCAGGATACCACCAGCGAGGGTACCAAGGGTGCCGGAGATGACAACCATGATGCCGAATCCGAGATCGGCGTCTTCATAATTGAATATTGCAGCGCCTGCTTTGGGTCCCCAAAACACGATGACCCCCGACACTGCTGTCATGCATGTGTAAGCAATGAGAATGAGGATGTACACATTGTTGCCCAGCAGCTCTTTCACGTCCATCCACAGCGTGCGTCCCTTGACAGGGTGAGCGAGGACAACGCTCGACCTCGTCGACAGTGCAACCGAACCGCGGAGGGGGGTCGTCCCTAGGTTCCTTGACGCTCGCTTAACCACGGAGGCCTCCAGGGATTCTCCTCGCCTGGTGCCTAGTTCTTTTGTCGTTTCCAGGTCTTCGTCATCATCGTCTGCAGCGTTTTCCACATTTTCCCATTCGAATCTTTCAGGCCGGCGTAGTAAAAAAAGCAGCGCCAATGGAAAGTTCAGTGCTGCTTGTACCCTGAAGCACCACCGCCAATCCGTGTTTTCAAAAAGCATGCCAAAGATAAACCCCCCTGCCGACCCGACAGATATGCAAACGTAGAACAATGCGAACCACAACGTCCTCGACTCTGAAGGCGCAAATCGATCGATCATCGGCGGGGCAACTACAATGAAAGAAGGTTCTGCAACACCTAAAAGTGTGCGGTAGGCTAGGAGAGCAACGTAGTTAGGACATGTTGACTCTAGCCCGCTTGCAAGGAGGGCCAAGGAGAATATGAATTGTCCGGTTCCGATGATGACAAATGGATGGAATTTTCGAACAGCCTGCGCCGAGATGGGGCATGCTACGGTTAGACCGCCTGTGAAGAAACTGGCCAACATACCAGTTTCAAGATTGGTCAAGTTGAACTCGCCTTGGATGCCTGTGTACCCGCACAGGTCCCTGCAAGATTTACTTTCATCGTCAGGTTCATTGTAATCACTCCCTCTGCATTGTTCGTCAGGACACCTGCTGTCCACGTACTTGCCTGACACGCCATTCGACGCTATCGCCCCACGCTCGATGTAGTTTAGAAAATTGAGGCAGCAGAACCAAAACAGCAGAAATCTCGGGGAGAATATATCCATCTCCAACCACCTGCGTTACTTATCGATAGCTTAAGAGAATATAGGGGGGCTAGAAGTACAATGGAACAAGCTTAAAAGAGGGTAAAAAGAAAAAAAAGGAAATGAAGTTACTAAGACACAAAAGAGAGAGAGAAAAAAAATAATAATTTACATATGGGAATAGGGAGCTATAAGAGGAGATGAAAAGGGGGAGAAAAAAAAAAGAAGAAGAAAAACTTTGTACACAAAAAAAAAAAGGGAGAGGAGAAATGAGGGGGGATGCTACTACATTTCCTTTTTTCTTCTATCTTTCTTTTTTTCTCTTTTTTTTTTTTTGCGATTCTTTAAAAGCCTTCGTCACCTTCGAGGGGGCGGAGGTTTACCGGACGGAGGGGCGCGTTCTATTTATTTAATTTTTTTTTATTATTCTTCATTTTCTATTTTTTTTTTTCCCCACACCTGTATCTCAGGAAGGCTCACAAAGACGACACCGTCGGTCGACCTGACTCTTGATACCAAACCTATCTGGTCGTTAAGCTCTGAGTGGATTTTGAGGCCTGTGACCACAACACGAGCACCGGGGCGTGGTTGCCAGAGGTTCGGCGACCCCGAAGTTGGCCGTTGGCAAGGCTCTAGAGCCTGAGCGCTGATCGGAGTAGCGGCCGATATGCCCTGTATCTTAACAAGCCCCAAGGCACCGCCTTCTCGCATCGCCACGACAGTGCCTTCCATGCCGTTCAGGTGCCGCATCTTTTTTAGCCCCACGATGGTCACTGGTCCATAGCTCGTTGTAGGCGGCAGTGTGAACACCACCTTAAAGGTCTTCCTCTTCCCCACCGCTTCTTGTATCTGCTTTACGCTTGAGACCTTCCTCCCGCACACCCGCAGCACTCTCCACGATATGTATCTGTCCTCCTCGTCGCCATGCAGCGACCTTACGCACTGCACCCACTTCCCCATGCTGCACGACCTGTTCTCACAGCAATCCACCACCTTTTGGAACCCCGTCCCCTTCAGTTTGGTGATCTCTTCTATGATTGTGTAATCTGGCGAAGTCAGCCACGATCGTTTCCCCTCCCAGCTCAGGTTCCTCAATCCTATCGGCGTGCCTTTGAAGTCCACGAAGTCGACCAGGACGACCCCCTCTCGTCTGTACCCCACCACCACGCCGTGCTTCCCGTTCAGGATGTGCCGTACGCGCATCTTGCTGACGATCACCTTCTCAGCAATCTTTGGGATGCAAAGCAGCTCGCGAAGGGACTCCTCGATACTGGAGGTCATGAGGTCGGAGAGTGCGGAGGGGTCGAGGCCTACAGTGGGGTTGATGCGGCGCGAGCGGCACATCGCTTCGAAGTCGTCCTCCGAGATCGACACGGAGCCGAGCTCGCACAGCATGGCGTTCCATTCCTCGAGTGTGAGGCATCCGCTGCCGGACTTGTCGAATCTGCTAACGACCTCCTCTGCCACAGACCGTGAGGACACTTCGTCCTCGATGTCCTCCTGCGGTTCTTCCTCCAGGTAGAAGTCTGCGTTTTCCGTACCTGGCTTAATGGACAGCTCCTTCGGTTTCATGTCTATGGGCGTCGACAGCGGCGACCAGGGCAACGCGCCCTTCACCTCCTCAGATTCAAGAACCACTTCTATCAAACTCAGCCGCCGTGCCATCGGATCCTCAGGGCTCCTGCACCGCCTCACGATGCTGAACAGAATGCTCTCACTGTCGATAATTCCTGAGATCTGCAACCTTAGCACTGTGTGCGTGCCTTCTCTGAAGATGGAAAGTATGAGGATGTTGTCCGGGGTAAGCTGCTGGTTGTGCTGTATGACCGTCTGGATGAAGTCCTTCTGGTCGAACTCGGGAAAGGGCACAGAAACAACGATGCGAATGACGGACGATGACGTGGAGGTAGTGGAGTTGATCAGCTTAGCAAGGAGCTTCCTGTCGCCCTTCCCTTCTTGCTGTAGGCGTTTAAGGTGCGGCAGGATTTGGTGAGAAACGCTTGCGACAATGTCGACAAGGTCGCTGCGGAGCATCATCTGCGCGCAGCTTTCGTTGAACGAGGAGAGGGTAAGGTCAGCACCCGATGACAGGAGCAGCGTGACGCATTCCCTGACATCGATACCATGCTCAGCGGTGCGGAGGAGGACGTGGAGGGGGGTTGCGCCATCCTTGTCAGTCTTGTTGACCGCTACCCTGCGTTGCTGGGGTGCCAGCACGCCAAGCAGAACGGAGAGCAGTGACGGGGAGGTCCGTGATGCTGCATGATGCATGGCCGACCAGCCATTCAAGTCGTAGTCGCTGTCTATCTCGGCTGATATACCGATTATCTGCTTCGTCATCTCCAGTCTGTTGCACTTCACAGCCGTGATGAGCGGTGTCGACCCGTCTGGCAGTACACTGTTGATCGTTTCTTCGCCTTTCTCCAGCAGGTACTCCAAGCCCTTCATGTTCCCCATTGTGATCAAGGTATGCATCACTTCCTTGCTGCTCTCGCACTGACTCCGCAAAACATCCACCAGCCGCTTGGGTCCACACACCATGCTCGTCTCGTTCTTGTACATTGTTGACAGTTTTAACCTTTCTGTGCTCTGCTCTAGCTCCAGCTCCCCTCGTACTTTCACCTCTTTTTCTTTCAGAGCGAATGCTTTCTGTCTCCCTCGCACACCAAGTGCGGGGTGCTTCTTGTGTTTCCCTTTGTTCTTCCTCCCGTTCTTCAGCAGCAAGGGCGACCTCCCTTTAGCCTCCCTGACCGGGGAGTGGCCAGCTTCATCTGATAAGAGCAGCTGTGCTAGGGAAGGGCCTCCGTTTTGCTGCGGAGATGTTTTGTAGAAGCTGTTCGGCGTCTCGTTGTAGTGCGCGTGTTGCGTGGCGAAGTCTTTCGTGGCATACGGCTCGTCGTTATCTGAGGAGAACGACACAAGCTCCATGTCGCCGTCCTGCTGGTGTTTTAAATGAGAACGTGTTGCATACCTCACTGTTCGAGTAGTACTCCCACGCAGGATCACTCCCCTTCACGTTACTGTGGAACAACGATCCTACTGACAGGAAGTCCTCACCAGGGGAGCGTCTATCCGGAGACGACCTGTCTGGGGAGATCCTTTCTGGCAAGGCTCTATCAGGGGATAAATACGAAGAATCATAGCGAAGGGGTTGCGGAGTGGCTGGGGGGAGGGGACTGACCCTTGGGGCTTCGCGGTTAGAGGATCCGCACCGTCCGCAAGGAGGTGTAACGGATCCGAAAGCAGCGGGAGGAGAAGATTGATATGTTGTGTATGGAAGAGGAGGAGAAACTGAATGGGTTGGGGTCGGGATAGGAGGCGGCACAAGAACAGGTGCGAAGGATTGTGTTTTGGCCTTTACGCAGGAAGGAGATATTGGATCTGTTCCAGTGTCGCGTGTAGCAGTGGTGCTGGCACTGATGGGGGTAATCGGAGAGGTGGTGGATGGATTAGGATCGTCATCGCAGTTGTCAAGACCAACCCCTGTAGGCACGGAGAGGAGAGAGGGTGTGGAAACAGCTGCCATGGAGGACTGCGTCGCAGGGGAGTCCTCCTTGACGTCGAGTTTGAAGTTGTTTCGCTGAGGCGAGAAGTTCGAGGGGCAGATGGAAGGTGTTACAGACACAACTGGGAGGGTATCCCGCCACTCCTCACCCTCCTCTGGGATCATCCACTTTGTTTTCGTGGTGTTGGGTGTCACAACCTGCATGCCATTCCCTTGTGGTGGTGCCACAGGTGTGCTGTTCCACCCAAGCACAGGCGATATCGTTGATGAAGTCTTAGAGTTCTCTGTTAAGGTAGGTGTTAAGGGGTCCGACTCGGACTCTGCAGGCTCTGATTCATATACAGGCTCGGGCTCCTCTACACGTTCCTGAGGAAGCACTTTCTGACTGTACTTTGGAGACCGTGCCACGCCTCTAGCAACAGACGCTTCATACGAGATGGCTGGTATGGATGGCATGGAAGGTGTTCTGGGTTGTGAAGGGGACCTTGCTGGTGAGGGGGACCTTGCTGATGAGTATATGCCACTTTGTATCGCACACCACTCTAGCATGGATGTCGGTTCGCCGTGATGTCCGCTTGTCAAGTACTGGTGCACCACCCGTCTGGGGCTTTCAGCGTCTTCTGTCCCAGGTGACATATCGGGGTAAACCCAGTCCTCCTTCCGCTTAATTCCGCCTTTCTTCCCTACCACCCTTTTCCCTTTTTCTCCTCCTTTCCCTCCCTTATTTACTCTGCTCATCAAACTCGGCCGTCTTCGAGCAAGGATGGACGGCGGGGTGGCCCGTCTGGGGGGTGCGAACATCTCGCCCCCTCTCCTCTTCTGCCTCCTCCCCTGAAAAGAAATGCTTGCGAGATTTAAGGATAAGGAAAGAAAAATCCGAAGAAGAGAAAAAAAATAGATTAGCGTGCTTGAACACGCTGGTTAATTACTCTTCCTTTTTTTTTTTTTTTCTCTTTTTTACGTGGGTTACACGGTGCAGCAGCACCGATTGTGTCGCGAGGGGGGAAAAACGCGAGGAAAAAGAAAGAAGAGGAAGAAAATCACATCCTCCTTACGATGTGCCTGATACACGTCAAAGGAAGAAAAAAAAAAAAAAAGAAGTGCGCAGACTTTTTTTTTCCCCTCCTCACTTTGCCAATCTCGCGGCGGACCTCTCCCTAAGCTTGCGGACCTGCTCTCCGTCGAAACCTTCCGTGATAAGGCATTTGTAGAATTCCTGTTTTTTTTTTTTTTTTTTTTTTTTTTTTTTTTCGAATTAAAGTTTCCGCATACATCGATCACCCCCTGACAGTTCTCTTCGCCATTCCTAATGATACAATCGTCACGCCTGCTCCTCACTTCGGGACACGCACAGCAAATCTTGCAGTTTGGTGTCTTCTTCACCACCTCCTCTTCCTTCTTCGCGCTGAACCAATCAGTCAGACCCATTTTTTTTTCTCTTTCGTTCTTCTGTGTGTCTTGTAAACAAGAATGAAACGAGGGAATACACATTAGAAGAATAAGGAGAAGGGGGGGGGGGGGATATATGTACTACGGAAGAGAAATGGTTAAAAAAAAAGAAATACGCCAATCTCTTTTTATGCCAGTGTAAACAGACGGGAGATTAGATTAAAAAGAAAATGGGGAAGGGGGGGGGGGGGACATTTCTTTTAGTAAGGCAACGAACAGAACATAGCGGTCCCCCTCTTGACCCAGTGCTGTGACCGGTGGCTGTTGTCGATAGGTATGTACCACGGCATGACGTAGTTGGTGGAGTGTCCAGTAGTCATCAAGATCCCACGCCTATCTGTGGTTCGGTATACAGGGCACATGTAGGTTGCCTCAGGGTTCGACAGCCACGGTGCCTCTGTGCCAAAGCACGGTTTGAGGAACATGGCAGGGAAAGGCTGGAAGTCCTCCTTCGGCTTTGACTCCACGACTACCTTCCGTTCGTTGTCAAAACCGGCTCCCTGTTGTATATAAAAAATACCTTTACCATTCAACATACCTGTAGGTAAAGCCCATATACCACAGTGCCGCTGTCTGGTGGGTCGTTAGCTTCTTCAGGTTTTATGTGCGGGACTACCTCGAAATCCCAGTCCAGTTTGTCGATTTCCAATCCCTGTTTCCTTGCATGGTTCTGCATCACACCGGTCAGGAATGCCTGTGGGAAGAAGAACCCAGGCAGCCAGAACGTAGCCGGAACGCCATCATCGAACCACTTCTGCAGGAAGCCCAACCTCTTAATGAGGTCGTCAACGTACCCACCCAGCCCTTTCAGAGACGGGTAAGACTTCTTCATCCATAGAGGTGGGATCTTGTTGTCCTGTATGGCGTTGAAGACGCCCTCCAGCTCACCGCTCATGACAACCTCTCCCTTTATGGCTTTCTTGAGCACCCCGAGCGTGCTGTGCAGAACAAACACCAGTCTGTTAAACCTGTAAGTTTTGTTGTAAAAAAATAATAATCTATATACCTCACGCACTCTTGGAACAGCACTGTGTTCATGGACTGGTTGTAATCGGTGGGGTACTTCTGGACAAGCTTCTCAAGGTCGAACTCCAACGGGACACGCTCCTTGATGTCTGCAACCTGCGCGAAGACAACGGTCTTGGGGTCGGTGCTTGAATCCCCGGAAGCCTCTCTAGGGAGCGTCAGCAGCACTGCATTCAAGAGCTTAGACGTTTCGAAGCTTTCACGAGTGATATCCGCGTTATCATGAAGCCCGAAGACCTCCGGAAGCTGCATCTGTGGGAGCTCCTTGATGTACTCGATGTACGTCTCATAAGGCCCGTCTTCAGGAGCAAAGTATACTCCAGATGGGGAGAATTTGTACTTCTGTGTCGTGTAGATCTCCTCACAGAAAAAGTCCTCGAGGATGTTCTTTAAGCACCGCCTGTCCCTGTCGTCTGTCACCCTCCCTCCGTAGTTGCACTCTGCAGCCAGGTAGTTAAGTGCCTCGACGGGGACCTCCGCTGACTCGTTGATGAACATTTGAAGCTGTCTGATGGAGATTCTGAGATCGGTGTCGTTGAACTCGTAGGGAATGTTCCACCCCAAAGGTCCGAAGGCACGTCTCTCCTGGATCAGAGAGTGGAAGAAGCACAGCCCGAACAGCAGCTTCTTCCATTCCGCGGGCTTCGTGCACCCTCCGAAGAACTTCGGGTTGTTGATAGGATCGGACGTGTATGACTTCAACAGGTTTGATCTCATCCCCTTCGGTGGCTCTAGAACCATCTTCACACCGTTCTGAAGCACAGCGGGCGGGAAGCCATCGCTTGGCATCGATGTGAGCCACAACCTAAACCCAGGGTTCAGGATCTTAGGGTCTTCCCTCACATTTTCGTCGCTGTACTGCTCGATGAGCCGCTGCATCTCTGGCATCCAGTCGGAGTACAAGTGACAGTTCTGCAGCAACACCCAGCTTCCGTCCGCCTTCGCCTTATAGATTGCTTCCTTCGCGTTTTTATCCTGACCCTGCCCGAGGGACAGCTTCTTGAAGGTCCCCATCTTGCCCTCCTTGTCGGCTAGCATGTTCAGGTCGGAATTGGGGTCGGCACCAGGCGACAGGACGAAGATCATGGGCGTCCATGGGTCAGGAGACTCTCTAAAGATTTCTTCTAAGTTGAAGATCGGCGGGTCCGTAAAGTTTGCGCCGAGCTTTGGTTCATTCTTGACGTACTGTGTGATGGCAGGGACGATCTTGTCGTTACGGATGGCACGGAGGAGCAGCAGCTTGTGCAGGTCGTTGATGCCTCTGTACTCTTCGGGTAAGGTCACCTTGCTCTCCTGCTGGTCAGGTATCAGGATCTCATGCGGGGCGGTTGAGTTGTATATTGCCTTCCACAACGCTACCTTCTCGGGGTCCTTGAATGTGGATATCAGTGACTTGAAAGGTGCACCCACCTGCTGCTGAATCTTCCACAGCATCTTCCAAATCTCCATTGAAATCCATTCGGGGCATTCAGGTATACCGTTAAAGTCATCGATACCACCTGTGATCAACATACGGAGGTCGCACTGGTCCGCCTCGCTCAGACGCACAGACATCGTGAAGCTGAGTAGTAACCTGTCCTTCGCGAAGAGGGATCTGCAGATGTTGCGGTACAAGGAATACGTGAAGTGCTCGTTGATACGTGCAGCTCGTGACATGCCCTCGCCTGGTGTCTCAGACGGCTCTGTTTCCTTTGAACCCACTAGCGACTTGTGGAACAGGTCTAAGTAGAACTGCAATGAGTACTGGTACATGGGATCGATGTTCGACAGCTGATCGATGCAGAAGAACAGCGCAGATGACGGTATAGCCACTGGTATGAAGGTCTGCTGCACTTTCTCGAAACGCTGCTCGACAAGCTGGATGTCCGCCATCTTGTTCTTGATGTCTTCAGAGGTCTTTTGCGAGTAGTCCAGCGTGATGATGATGTCCTCCGACGCCAACAGCTCATCAGGTGTAGCCGCTGACGTCAGCTTGTGCAAGATGTCGTCTTCAATCTCCTTCAGTGTCTGCTTGCACCTTGCAGACTGCTCAACAGCTTTCTTCTTTTTGTCATCCAGTTCTTTCTCCTCGAAGCTGACAACCTTTGATAGCAGTTGGTCAGTCAAACCCGCCGGTGTGATCATAAAAGCGACGACACTCACCTTCGTGGACACCTCCGGCTTGTAGTGGGGTCGCGGCATCTTTGTCGTGATGTACAACCTAAACTTGTCGTTGTACTCCACAGCAGTGTCGTTCAACAGCACGCACCATCCAGATCCGTCTCGGAACAGTTGCTTCAGCAGCAAAGGCTCCAGCACAGGATCCAAATTCTCCCCGATGTTCTCCATGAGAACAGGTGTCCCCGATCTTATGGCGACTTCTAGTGTTTTGAGATACCCCTTGTCCGACTCAGGTCTGATACATGTCAATCTGTTGTCCCTCTCCATGTTTCTGATCCAGTTGTTTGCCTGCATCTGCGGGTCGATCAGCAGCGGCCACTTCCTTGTGTTCGTCATGATGACCGCATTGTCCACAGAGAAGGAGTCCGCAGGCAGGGACGCTGTCTTCCATTGCTGCACCTTCAAAGGGTCACCCAAGAACCTCTCGAGACTGAATGGGTCGGACCCTTGTATGCCTCCCTCCTTGCACATGATCAACCACTTCGATAGGAGTTCGGATCTGTACTTCGAAGTGAAGGGGCCCAGATATGCGATCTGGCCGGATGCCATAACAACATCGCCGAGGAGGTTGGCAAATTGCGCACCGAGTCTCTCGGATTCTTCCACGTACCGTACTTTCTCACCTGCTAGACCCTTCACCAGTTTTAATGCACGCTCGAGCTTCGAGGATGTGTCTTCATACTGCTCTTTGAGCTCCTGTCCTTTTCGCTTCTTCTCGTCAAGGTCTGCTTGAAGTGCGTCCAGTCTGTCGTCAACCTGCTTCAGTGCATCACGTTTTGTCTTCAACTCCGACTGTGCTTGTGCAAGGTCATTCTGTGCAACCTCAAGCTGCTCTTTCATGGGCTTCACTTTCTTGTTGACTCTAAAAAATAGCTCGCTTGCCACCACCCATTGCACTACGCCCACCAGCGCACCAGAGAGCTTCTCTACAACTTTCAGGTCGCAGAATTCTTTCTTTTTTAAGTAATTCTTCTGGATCAGCTCTATCCTGGTCTCCAGTCCTTTCTCCTCTTCCTTTTCTATTTTGTCGGTGAAGTTGATCATGTTGTTCTGAAACTTTGTGAGGTCTGTGAGGATCTTCTTCTTGCACACGTCCCAGTACAAATCGAGCTCGTTTTGCAGTTTGCCCGAGGCATCTTTTTTCGCCTTCACGATCTCCCCGAACATGATGCACACAGCCGACATTACCATCTTGATGCCCTCAGGTGGCGAGCCCATAGCCTTCACCAGCGTCAGTTGCCCTTTGTCGATGTTTTTCACAGCATCCATGGCCTTGTTTAGGGCGGGAAGCGCTTCTGCAAGTTCCGACTTGCAGTGCTCTTCGATTTGTCGTGCATCTGCTTCCTTCTTGGCAGTCTCTTCTTCCTCCTTAGCCACGACAGCCCTGATCTCTGCAGCCTCGTCCTTCTCTTTTGCAATTTCTACTTCAGCATCGGCTGTCTCTTGCATAGTTGTCTTCAAGTGCGGCTTCAGGAGCTCTAGAGCTTGTTGTTTGTCTTCCACTTCTTCTTCCGTCCTCTTCAGAGTGTCAAGCCCATGGTCGTATCGGTGCTTAGCCCCGCTGATCCCTGACCGCATCTTCGCTAGCAGCGTGCTGAACGTCGAGAGCAACTCAAGGTACGACGTGGGCGTCACGTAACTGTGCATCCTAGCTTCTTCCAGGTACCGAGCGCACATTTGTTGTGTGTCCTTCTGCATGACGACGCAGCAGTCGATCATGGACTGCTTCTCTTCGACAGTTAGCTGCACGTCTTCAAGAACACTCGCAGCCACTGTACGCAGACCTTCTTTCGGCCATTCTGTGAACCAGTCGATCGTCGAGCAGTTTACCAAAGATGGGAATTGTCTCAACCTCGTGCGCAGCGTGGCGCCCACAGGCGAGAACGCCATGACAACATGGCACAGACAGCGGCACCTGTCAACAAAGAACCTGAAGATGACCTCTTTCGAGTGCCATTCTGCACCTGCATCCTTCGCAGGCTGCTTCAACGCCTCCCCGATGGCGTCCACATCCTCGGGCTGCATGAGACTGGGGACTTCACCAGTGTTTAGGATGTTGCAGATATCTTCCAGGAACTCCTCTTCTACGATCTGGGTGTCAGTCACTAGGAACACGGTTGGCTCGCTTTTCATGCCTGCGCCCTTCAGGAACAACCGCAAGTTGTCCAACCAGTCAAGCCGCGTGAAGCCTTTTGTGACCTGCGGTTGCACGCATTTGTACTCTGCAATGTGTGCAGCCAGCCGCGTGCAGCTCTGCCTTCCACTGCCGCCAACACCGATCAGCAAGCAGTGTCCGAACGGTAGTTTGATGACACGCGAGATTCTCGCAACATGTTCCAACACATAGGTGAAAATGACCAGGTCCATCTGCTTCTTCGCTGTGTGATTGTGCACGCTGAGGTAGTCCTGTAGTATTTTCCTTGACTTCTCAAGGTCATCGAGTTCCTCGTACGACCTGTCGTCCACGTTGTTCTCCATGAAGTCGGCGTAGATAAGGGGCATCGAGGGCACCACTGTGTTGAAGTCCAGCTTGAAGTTGCCCTTTAGACTCGTCCCCACGAGCTCTTGGAACCACACCCTGTCACCCTCCACGACTAAACGGTCGTGGAAAATCCTGTAACACTCGTGAACCCACAGGCGACACAGCTGGATATTATCGGTCACCTTTTTGGCGGGAGCTAAACTGATGCCTTGGAACACTTTTGATATATCTCGCAGGTTGAAGGTGTAGTGGGACTTCTCTGGTGTTGGAAGGAGCTTCTCGCAGATCGTGTTATAGACATCGATGGAGGCCTGCACCACCTGAGGGACCATGCCGTGCAGCACAGGCGCGAAGCCAGGACGCGTGACGATCCATTCCACCAGAGTACCGAAGATCTTTTTCATAGTCTGGTCGTCAAAGGGCGGCAGAGATATGGTATTGAAGTGGCGTGGCAGGCGGGGTGTGACGTCGGACCTCCCACCGCCAGGGGGGCCCATGGCACCAATGAAGAGTACATCCTGCAGTTCCCTGAAATCAACGTTATCCTTCTTGTGCTCGAACCACCCTTTGTAGTCCATCCACTGCCTGATGATTTCAATGGGAGGCTGTGCGCCGTATTCCTCTTTCTGCGGCATGTTGAGATCGTCCACGAAAATGCACATTTTCTTCCCGATCGGCGGGCCGTAGACGCCTTTCCTGCGTTTGTCGACTTTGGTGTCGATGATATCTTGGACTTGGTTGGCGGTGGTTTGGGCCGAGAAGCCCACCATAAGGTTCTGGTACCTCTCTCTGTCAATGACGTTGTTCAACATGTCTTTGATGAGGATTGTCTTTCCCGTGCCGGTTTCCCCAACAAAGAGAATGGGAAGACCATTGTCAATGCACGTCTTCAGCAAGTAAGAGTACCTTGCGGTGTCCGTTGTGGGTACGATAATCTGATGATACTGTGCCTCTTGTGATATCTTTAGCTCATCAAGAGTGTCCAGCCAATCGATGAACCTGCACCCCTCGTTGACAAACACGAAGTCAAACATCGTCCGCTTGTCGGGCAGCTGGATGGTGAACTTGTACTTTACTTTTCCGTCGTCATCGTCTTTGTCTTTGTCCTTGTCTTTTTTGTCTTTCTTTTTCTTATCCTCGCCGATCCCAAGCTCTTCTTTCAGCCACTTGTCGAAGAGCAGGCGTCCCTTTTGATCCAGCGAACCACCGATGCTCCAAACCAGACTGAACAGGAACCACCCCTCTACTCGTTTGATGACGTCTAGCTCGTCTATCTGGAGCCACGGCTTCTTCCCTGTATTTTCGTCTTCCTCGAAATCTGAGAAGTGGGCGTTCCAAAGTTTCAACAGTTCGCATAAAAGAACGCTGTCCGAGAGCGGTATGAGGCGTTTGCACCCGTGGCTTGCTGTGTACAGCGCAGCTTCCACGTAAGAATCAACTAGGCTGCGCATTACATTCGTCGCCTCTTCGTTGTCTTTTAGCCCCTCGGGGAGGACGTTCATCCAGGAGTCGAAGATGCATTGCCACCCAAGTGTGTCGGGTTCCACATAGATCATCCCGCACCTACTGACCGTGGCGGGGGATGCCACCAGCAAGTCCTGCACTTCAAAGATCATGTTCATGGTGTCCGACATGCTGATGATGTCCCCGTTCACAAGGCACAGCTTCTTGTTGTCGTCAAGTACGGTGTTCATGTTCTCGATCCAGATGGCGTCCACTGGGCCGTCAAGTACGATCCACTTCCTGTCCGGTGTCGTCTGTTCCGCAAGCGTTCGGAATGCTTTTGCGAGGATCCCATCGTTCCAGTCGCCTGACATGTCGAACTGCCCGTACAGCTGCCCCATAGTGATGGCCTTCGGGTTCATCGAAAAGATGTGTGTCTTTCTCTCTGGCGAGCTTTGGGGCAACCCTTCGGCGTGCAAAGATGTATTAGCATACGACAGCACCTTGAGAATAGAGCTTTTGGACCCGAAAGACATGCCGACAATCATGAGCCCGTGCCTCACGTTGATCATCTCGTAGCTCTCGAAAGCCTTAACCACAAAATAGTCGGTGCACTGCAAGTTGAAGTGTTCGCACGCCTGTACCATTGCGTTCTTGTAGTCCGCGTAGTCGGGTTCCTCAAGCTTCACGCCCGGGAACAAGTCGCCCAGGATGTTGTGGAAGAGCGGGACATCCTGCGTCAAGAACTTCGGCAGGTTGACATCCTTGATGCTCCTCAAGATCAGGATTGCTTCATTCTCATCAGGGAAGTTCTGCTTCAACCGTGCAGCGGCATTCAGAACGGTCTTCACAGCACGCATTCCGTAGTCGTAATGCGACTGCGATGAGAGGGACTCAGAGCAGAGCTTGTACACCACAACCAGCTTGGTAGATAAAGCAGGGGCCTCTAAGAACCCGCACGAAAACAGACTAATCTCGCTAATCAGCCTGTAGTCGGGGACCATCATTGCCACAGGACGGAACAGCGCCTTCAGGTTGTCTGGAAGTTCTGCTCTCCCCGCGTAACCGGGGTTCATCGTGATGAAGACACAGCTGCCGGCCTTCAGCTTGATCGACACATTCTCGAACACGAATTCCCCGCCTACTCTACCCTCCGCAATGGCCATTTGAATGGTGGAGATCTGCTGTGCGATCACAGACAACACCTGGATCTCGATACGATTGAACTCGTCCAGGCATGCCCAGCTCCCTGCCTGTGCCAGTCCCTTGAACAGTGCACCCATCATCTTGTAGTCGCACTGGTCCGAGCAGTTGTACACAACACAGTGCTTCGCAAGCGCTTTGGACAGATCCTTAACGGTCTCAGTCTTGCCAGTACCAGCAGGTCCTTCGGGTGCACCGCCGTAGTTCAGATGCAAAGCGCCAGTGAGAGTTCGGTAGCACCTGTCAGTAAGGGGTGTGATGACCAGCCTTCCTGTGTTTCCCAGGTACTCGTAGCCGTAAGGAAGTATGGCGTTGGTCTGCTTCACCCACAGGTTCTCGTTCTCCCAATAGTACCGCAGCTGCGCCTGCCAGTCGAAGGCGGCAACCTCGCTCACCCCCTTGTCGCGGATCTCGTTGGTGATGACCTGGTTGTGCACTTCAATGACAAGCAGCGCCTGAATGGTTGCTCTCTGAACTCTGGTGAGCTTCCCACGCACACAGTTGACAAGCGCTTGCTTCTGCTCTTGACACTTCACTGCGTATTTGTGCAGCCCTGCATTTTGCTCCGTGATGAGCGCCTCTTCCGTCTCCCTTGTCCAGAATAAGCAAGATATGGCAAGAACAACCTGCCCAGGCCACGTCAGCAACCACTGGACTCGTCCTTCCTGAGTGTCCGCTTTCGACACGTAGTCATCAATGGAACGCCTCAGGTGGTCCCTCACGGAGTCCCGCATGCTTTCTTCAACCTTGTCCAGCCACATCTCAACCTGGTTGTTGCTGTCAGACGGATTTAACGACTTCACGAAGTCTACTTTCTCGCCCTCAGGTGAGATCATCTGGTCGATGTCGAGATTCTCCCTGAACCGCAGCTCCTTCACGCCTTCGAAGCATTTCGCCAGATATTTCTGCACTCTTGTGGGTTCCTGTGATTCGGACAGGATTTCAAGTAGCGCGTCGTTTGAAATGAAGTAGAACCTCGGGAAGGCCATACGCTTTGTTTCCAAAAAGTCGTACAGCTTCTTCAGGATCTCTTCCAGTAATCCGTTGGCCTTCTGAAACTTGCGCAGTAAATCTTCATCGTCAGCCTTGATGAGGACACTGGGGTTCTTCTTCGTGGACTCCATCACTTCGCACCACACTTTGTCGACCTTGCTGAAGGACTGGTAAGCTCCAGGGAGAGCACGCTGGATATCAGAAGCAGAAAAAATGGGCTCCAGGTACGCCCACGATTGTTGGCATTTCAGCCACTCGTCTTGGATGCTTTGCAGCAGCAGCAATTTCTTCTCCCACCTCTCCACTTGCTCTTTGATATCTTTCGCGTGCTGCGACCCGAGCATCGTCTGCGTCTTCACTATGTGGTCGTCTAGCTTCGCTTGGATGTCGTCAACTTCCTTTAACACGAACGTCTCCTTGTGTGGTTCCAACTGGTACTGCACGTGAGTCCACTCCGCCTTCATGTCAGCAAGCTGCTTGTCCAACTTATGCTGTTTTTCTGCACGCTCTGACACCTCCTCAATTGCGTGCAGGTGTGATAGAAGTTCGAAGTTTGTTGTCAAGTGTCGCAGAGTGAACTTGTCTTGCTCCACTGGTTTGAGGTCTTTGTCGGTGGTTCCCACCATCTGCGCGATTTCCTTCCAGTGCTTGGCCTGCAGACCAGGATGCCTTAACGCACGGATGAGGGGCAGCAAGGGTGAGAACGCCTTTACCTGTTCGTAGAACTTTGTGGCGATTTGCTGAGGTCCTTCATCCTTCAGCTTCCTTGTCAGTGTGTTTAGCGTCTTCCCCCACTGCAACACGTTCATCTCGACCTCGTCGGGCTGCAAGTTCTCAAAGGGGCGCATGTTCCATAGCTCAAATTTAGAGCTCACGTGGTTCACAATGGTCCACAGCTGCTCGTAGGGTTCAAACGACGCACTTAGTTCCTTTAGGTGCCAGGGCGTGTTGGGCATGTTAAAGAGGTTCTCCCTGCTGTTGTACTTCTGCATCTTCTCACCACACTCATCGATCTGCGCACGCAGCTTCTGTACTTGCACGAAATACTCCTCCAGCTGGTTCTCCGCCGACCATCTGCTGCACTTGTCGACCTGCGTCTGCAGTTCCTGCACCTCTCTCGTGAGCTCTTCGGTATCCTCGCGAAGTTGGTTGATAAAGCGGTGCCTGTTTTCCTTGTAGCGGAACTCTGAGTCTTCGAGCACCTGCTGCACCTTCTGCGGCCACCCTAAGGTCGTCCAGTAGAGCACAAAGTCATGGTCCTGGATGGAGAAACAGTGCTGCGCCAGCAGGTGATGTGCGTCAGTTACTGCTGCGAAGATAGACTGGAGATGCTCGACTTTGACAGGAACTTTGTCGGCTTCAAGCTTCAACTGGTGAAGCGCTTCTGGTGTCTCGACAGGTGCCTGGATGGTCTCGTAAGTCTCGGCATAGTCTTCCGCACACTGCTGACACTTCTCAAGTGCTTGCTTCGCAAGCAGCTCCTCGAGCGCCCTGCCGATGTCCTGCACCTTGCGTGTTAGGGATCGCTTGATGTCGTAGCACTCCACTCGGATCATCTCGAAGCAGACCTCGTTCAAGGTCCTCTCTTGGATACGCTGCGCGTCGATCTTCAGCTGGTCCAGCTGCGAGGCGAAGTCCTCCAAGGTAGGGTTTGTAGCCTCGAATTCCTCAATAAAGTTGTCGATGTCTATCTTCAGGATGTACTCAAAGGTCTCGTACAGGGCAAGCACTTGAAGGGGCCCTTTCTTGTTCTCTGTCATCAGCTGGTGCACAAGATCGACGGGGAGCTCAGAGCGGGACACGCTGCAAAGCTCAAACGGACGCAAATTGAGCAACGGGAAGAGCTTGTCGCCAACGCCTAAGATCTCCTGCGTCTCTGTGAAGAAGCCTTCGTAGACACTCTTGACGGCGTCCTCGACCTCCTCCAGCAGTGGGTCGTAGATCACAGCGTCCGAGTTTGAGATGAGCTTGATGACGAAGAGAGGCTGGTTTCCGTTCACCTCTTTGCACATTTTCAGGATGTGCTTGTGGAACCCCTTTTGTTCTTTCTCTTCATCCACCTCCAACGACAGCTTCACTAAGCACACCTCCGGCTGGGTAACAGGCTCCTCCGGTTCCTGGAATTCGTCCTCTTGTTGTTTCTTCGGCTTTTTCTTCTCGTCGCCTCCAGCTTGCTTTTTCTCCTCTTCTTCCTCGTTTTTCTTTGCGTATTTCTGCTCGAGGACGGCGAGCTTCCTTTCGCGCTCTGCTTTGTCAGAAGGCTCTTCGTCGAGAAGGTCTGCCTCTTCGTCGTAGTTCTTCGGGAGGACAACCTTGAAGTTCAGGAGGAAATTGGTGTAAGCTTCGATGGAGTCGAGGATAAGGGTGCGCAGCTGGTAAGCCATGATGAGGTTGATCATGCGGAAGAACCTGCACATTCTGCTGTTTCTGTACCTGTCTGCGTCGTCTTCGTAGAAGTTGAAATGGTCGTCAAGATCGTTGAGGATCGTGGCCGTAGTGTTCACGCTCCAGTCATCTTGAAGTCGCTCGGACGCCCTTGTTACCGTGCTGTTCTGCCTATTTTTGAAGGTCTCGAGCTCGCAAGGCATGATCACATCCTCCATCACCACGTCACACAGCAGGCAGTCCGAGAACTGCGCCCACCTCCCAACGATAGAGAATATTGTCGCATACAACAAATGATGCGTGAAGAATAAATTCTCCTGGATGTACCGCCTGCTGTACGGGTAGTTCGGCGACGGAGTGTCTACCGTCCCAAGCAATTCGTTCAATTCAGGATCTTCCTCGGCTGGTTCCGACGGCAGGTTCAGGTTGGCAAGCCGCCTTCCTTCCTCAGGGTCACGGAACTTGTAGTTGAAAATCGCCTTTTTGAGACCAAAGGAATACGTGTCCCTTATCTCTATGATGGACTTCTCGATGACGTGCAGGTGTGCCAAGGGGAACTCGTCCGCAACCAATGCTAAGATTCTGTCCACTTGGTCCTCGTCAATGGGTGCCACGTATTCGTCAGGCATCCCATCGATGTACAGGTGCAGCCGCATCTGCCCTTCGGCATGGTCGCGCAGCTCGTGGGCCTGTCTGACCCTATCCTTCCATTGTTCATCATCTTCCAAGTCGAAGAGAAGGTTGAGCCGCTTCACCCATTTTTCAGGTTCGTTGTGCTTCCTTGGAACGTTCTTCCACTCCACTAGATACGTCTGCTCATTTGAGTTGTAGCTCAACACGACGCACTCCCGCCACTCGCCTTCTAAGTTGTTCTGGTCGTAATATTTAGTCTTTGCGGGTGTGCCTTTACTTCCGTTTGCCCTCCCGACGAGGATCCAGTTGCTCGGTTCGCAAGGCTCGAGCTCAGAGTTATCGAATTCTTCGAGTGGGAGGAAGTGGCTCATCAGTGGATCTACACCCTTAACGCCTTTGTGCTCGTCGAGCAGCTCCGGCTCGGGTATGGGTGGGGGTTGCGTGTTGCGGTAGGATTTGGTGAACCCCGGCGACGCCATTTTCTGGTTCCGTGCCACTGAGCGTATGTTGGCGGTGGGTGTGTAGAGACAGCCGATTTTCTCGGTGTGGCTCTTGGCCTTCACCTTTGTGGGTTTTGTTGTGATACTTGCGAGTAACGGTCCAGTGGGGGGCACGATGCTGGCCACGGAGGGGCTGGCGATGGGAGTCGTCGCGTTCGGGTCTGTACTCTCCGTCCTGCCCAGATCCTTGGTCACATCCTTGTGAATGCTCGCAATGGTTTTCGCTTTGTCGCTTTTCTCTCTGGTTGTTTTCGTGAGATCTTTCAAGACCTTAGGGATGGCTATCCGTACAGGCTGGTCGGAGCTTGACGCTGGTACCCTCCGTGGTGGTCTAGGTATGTACTGCTCGGCGGTGGCTGTTTGCAGGTAAGCCTGATGCCTGAGGTGTTCTTCTTGGTCTTTGAGACGCATGAAGGCTCGGTACCCTACCTCAGCCTCGACACGTGCACGGCCGTACTTTCCATCTAGTATATCCTCTGGGATGGGGGCCACATAGTCTGCAATGTCCTTGTCAAGAAAGCTCATCGCGATACGTGTTTATCTTCTCTTTCGCAAGAAAAGAGGGGATTTCCTTATAATCTTAGAGAGAGAGAGAAAAAAAAAAGACACACACTCAGCACGGCATCCCCTTCCCCCCTTTTCCTGTTTTGATGGTATTCAACGAAAAACCCCAATAGAAATATGTAAAAAAAAAAAAAAAAAAAAGAAAAAAGAACACAGGATATCGAATCTTGCACTCCCACTTAAACCCTTTATTTCTTTCTCTATTGGATCTTTATGGTGAGCCCGTTTTCGTAGGCGGGCTCGCCGAGGCTTGTGAGGTCCTGGTTGTTGATGTTCAGGCGAAAGTCTGAAGGAAAGCGGTTGAGACCGAAGCGAACGGTGAGCTGCCGAGGCGTTTCTGCAGGGAAGAGGCTCGAGACTTCCAACGTCAGGGCGTTCCCATGCCAGGTAGACTTTGTCTGAACACCATCGATGCCCACTACGATACGTGCTGCGAGGTCAACCTGTTGTCAGTTCAAAGGAAAGAACAAATTGATAACATACCCATACAGCGCCGAACCGTCTGAGAAGGTAAGCGGCTGCTGTCGCAGATCCATGCCCACTCCAGGTCAGCTCTGTGGCTTCTTTCGCACCTTTCCATGGGTCTGCCCACCCGTTGCTCAGCACCCCCGTGACGTGTTTCCCGTCCTTTGCGATGAGACCGATTCTTTTAGTGCAGTTCCCTGGTGCCGACATCAGTGCGAAGCCAGCACGTGCTGCAGCCACTGCACGTTCCAGGTATTCCACCTTCCCCGTCGCCACGTAGTAGTCACACAGCACCGGCACTGCAACATGCTGTCTTTCAGACCAGTCAGGGTGTGCGTTCGACTTTCCGTACCCTCCGTAAAAGTGCCCTACACAGCACTGCAACCTTGGTGGCGACCACACCTGCTGTAAGAGATTCAGTATCTGCACGCAGTGCTCGCCCGTTTCAAGCCACTTGTCATCGGCGGTGAGCTTATGCAGAGCCAGCATGTGGTTGGCTGCCCAGGATATAGACAGTGTCCCCACTGGAGGCACCCCGCTCACGCCGTCCGCCCACCACCCTTCTAAGATGTCACGCGTTTCGAAGTCAAAGAATCTCTGCTTGCCAACCACCTCACGCATAACATAGTCACCTGCGCGCTCTGCAGCCCGCGTCAGGTTCTGGTCTGTTTTAACGTGGGCGGCAGCAACGGCCAGAATTGCCCCGCCGAGGGAGGTCGTGCCTGGGAAGCAACCAGTGTCTGGGTTGGACCTACACCGCACGGGCTGCAGCCCTCCATCGTAGTATGCAGGCAGAGAACCGTCTGCATGCTGCGTTCCTGCTAGGAAGTACGCGTATTCTATTACCTTCTTCATGAGGCTGCCGCTGGAGTCCTGTTTCGGCATACTCTTAACAATCTGGTACATCCACCACCTTGTTGTCCCCATTGCAGCCGCATCGTAGCCCGTGTCCCATGAAGTGTAGTCCGGCTGGTACTCCTGCACAGTCCCTTCCCACTCTTTTGTGTTGTAGTTGAACGCTGTTTGGAAGGCTCCTTTAAGGGAAGCAGGCGCACCCGTAGCCATCCGGAGGATGCCCTTCGCCTGCTGCTTGAGTGTCTCATTTTTGAAGTACCCTCCAAAGAAGAGCATTCCAAAAGCATTCACAACATCGTTTTCACGTGCGTGGAACGGAATGCGGCCGGTGGGTGACACGTGGCCGTACTGGTCGTTCACCTGTTTGGGTGTTGTGGCGTTGTAGGCACGGGCGGCGTAGTGTGCGTAGCGGTCGACCTGCGGGCAGGTGTCCCTGAGGTGCGCCCTGCCGCTTTTTCTCCATAAGTGGGCGTTCACTGCCGTGGTGAGGTCGTGCGGTGTTGTGTGTGCTGATGCAAACATGTGGAACAGCAAGACAGGCACACCGGAGTGCGGAGGCGGGCTAAACACCTTCTGCTTGGTGTCCCTGACGCTGTATCCACTGTCAACCTGAGATGACGCGACCCCTACCCACGCACGCATAGGGAGATCGTCTCCATTCAGAGCAGAATCCGATGTCTGCTTCCCCGTGCCCCTAGCAAGCGACCCGCTGTGCAGCTCAAGCGACGCGGGCACGGACCACGTCTTCGCGTTTTGGTGCATTGCAATCATGGACAGGTCGGGAATGAGGGCAAACCCAGCACCCCTCCCTGCTCCGATCACGGCGGGCCCCCTGAAAAATTCTTCCGACGACACTCCATCGGCATTAGAGTTAAGGCCCTTCCCAGGGTGCAGCATAGGCAACCACTTGAAGGTCCCGGCACCCGTGTCTGGAGGAGGGTCGAAGAGAAACTCTACTTCAAAGCCGTACAGAACCGTGTTGGAGCGTAGGCCTTCGGTGTTGCGCTCCTCAGGTACGGATGGGTGATAGATGGTGGCAGTGACGTTGAAGGCAGGGATGAGGCGTGCCCCAGGTACAGCACCGTTCAAGGACACTGTAACAACGTACTCATATGAATAGCGTGAGTCGGAGGCAGTGGCAAGCAGTAACCCGTTGAGGACTGTGAAAGAGGTGTATTGCACGGACTTTGCGTTGGCAGTGACACCCGTACTCACAACAGTGGTCTGCCAGTGCTCCGCGACCTGTTCCTCAAACACAACCATCGAAGACTCGGGCAGTCCACAGACACGCGACACACCACGAGAGATGACATACGACGACGACTCGCATGTGGTGACAGGCGAGGCTTCCGAGGCAACCACGTCTGGCAGAGCCTCGCTGGGTTCGTCCTTCGCAATCACGACCTTGGCCTTCTCCCTCCTATCTTTTTCAAGGAGGCGCGTAGGGTGGAGCACATGCTTGGTCGCAATAGAAAAGATCAAGGGTGTTGGCAAGTGATGATACTTCGGCTTCTCCTGGTAAGTAGTGTCCGTGATAAAGTCGTGGGAGTGCACGATGAGCCTGCCTGGAGCAACTGTGGTGAGCATCCTGCGGGACGAATGGCCTGCAGCAGACGAGGCGGCTAAAAGGGAAGGCGGCATGGGAAGGTCGGGACCTGCTGCGGTGATTCCAATCTGCGTGTTAGCAGCGTCGAGTGCGGAAGCTACGACGAAGTTGATACTATCATGCTGCTGCTTGGCGGGGCGGGTCCCAAGTAGCACGCTGCGACGCAGCAGCACTGCAGGCGCGGAACACGCCTCGCAGTGGGGTGGGATCAGATCGTAGCTTAACGCTAGTTTCTTCTTCACTTCCAGAAGGTTCTCAGGCGGATTGTTCAGGACTATAATGTCCGCGACCCCATCGAACCTGTCGCTCAGCACCTCCGCCGTGAGGCTCGCACCCGTTTCCTTCTTCTTCTCGCAACGTTCCGCACGTTCCTTTTCCCACGCACCGAGCTCCTTCGTGAGCTGCACCATGACGGCGTCGTACACAGCAGAGGCGAACAGCGTCACACCGTCGACACCCTTCACATGGAAGGCGTACGCACGCCACTGCGGCCACCACTTCTCAATAGCACCTATATCACCCTTGTAACACGTAATGGGGGAGGGACGGTAAAGCCCGTTGTACACAAGCGGCAACGTGGCACGGGCAGTGTATACTTCGATAAACCGAGCGGAGGAAGGGTTGGACTTATAAAGCTGATCGACACGGGATAGAGTAGAAGAAGGTACAGGGGCACCAGAAGAGACAAGGGCCGCTCGAAAGAGGTCGTAAAAACCTGGAGGAAAGACAGACTGGATAGAAGGGAGACTGGTTGCAGACAGAGCCGTGGAGAAGACGTCTTGAGCTATCCAAGGGGAGACAGGCGTTGAGTGGATCATGGAGGTGTCGATCGTCAGAACGGAGAGGTCAAGCATGCTCTTTTTTTTCGCGTCTTTGTTCTCGATGTCTTCCCTCATGCGTTCCCTTACCCTGCTCAGTACCTCGTCCCTGGTTTCGTGAACCATTTCGTGGGTGTCCGTCTGCCCTGACATCAGTTCACCCGTGCTCATTTCTGGTCGTAGTGGGCCCTTCATCCAGAGCACACAACCCAACATCACCACTGCCACTACCATTAACCCCATGACACCTCTGTCCCGTGTGGCATCGGGGTGTTTGCTTTTTGTCGTTCTTTCCACGCCACGTAGCCTTCTGTCTTCACTCCCCGATCTTTCATGTCTGGGCCGCATTTTGTTCCCTGGTTTTTTTTTTTGTTTTTTTTTTTTGGAATAGGGGGGGTCATAATAATGAGAGGGTCGGGTATAATAAGAGAAACTTTCTCTCTTTTTTTTTTTTTTCCTCTTTCTTTCATTATTTTCCTTTTCTTCTGTTTTTCATTCCTCTGCCATCGCTCTTTGTTTGGTTGTCTACTACTGGTAAGTTGGGGCCCGTTTGTATGGTGCACAAAGCAAAGGTCTAACAAGCTCTCCCACAGGTGCGATATTTATCGGACTTCGCTACGATAATAGATGCTGGGGGCACCTGGGCTGAAATGGGTAAAAGTGAGCGAGAAGACAGGGAACGTGGTGTTTTCGCTGAGAAGATTCCTTTATTTATCCCTTTTTTTTTTTTTTTTCTTATATTCCTTTTTTTTTTTCCATTGTTCTTGAGTGGAGGGTGATCTTTGTTCTTCCCTCCCCTTTGTTTCTTTTTTTTTTTTTCTTCTTTTCTTTTTTTTTTGTTTTCCTCGTTCCCCGGACGAAAAAAAAATGCAACCCTCAATCAAAGAAGTACTATAATTAAGTGGTGGGTTGCCCCCCCCCACGTGGGAGAATTAATGAAAGCCGAATATGAGTTTTCACAAAAAAAAAGGAGGGGTATTTGGAAGGAGGGAGTGTGTGGGAAGGGGGAAAAAAAAGAAAAAAAAAAGAAAGAAAGAAGTAAATAAAGGGAAAGGGGAAAATTACGTAACAAAAAAAAAAAAAAAATTCATCATTCAGTAGTAGCCGTACTGCGGGCCCATTCAGGCTCGGTTTCGGGTGATTGAGGGGGTTTAAGGAGCTCTGCTGGACCCCTGTCGCCCTCAAGCGCAGCTGACGCGGCAGAAAACGCCGCGCGCTCGAACTCTCTGATGGTGTCCGTGTCCAGCCACACCCACTCGTCCAAGGAGCAGAACATGTTTTTGTGGGCATTTAACACCAGATCGTAGATTGCAGATTTTAAAACCGCGTTTTCGATTTTACTGTGGAAAGGCACATCGCAAACCAACCTGACGAGCTTGTAGGCTGTCATGACAGGGCCTTTAGATTCTTTCCGCCACTCCGGGGACAAAGGACCTCGCCCGGTTTTCTCAGATTTAAAGGTACGAGGGTCGCCGACTGGGACCTGCGGTTCCTGACCTTTCTTAGGAGGGGAACTTGCCTGTGTGTCAGGATCGGGCCCCACGTGATCGTTGGCTATATCCATGTTCACGACCTTGCGGGTGGCTAGCTCCTTGGCGTCCAGCGCAAAAACATTTTCTTGCTCTCCTCTATCAGCGTCGTAGTGCATTGACTCTACAGAAATGAATAACCTTGGGCAGAGGTACGACTGCCTCGACGTGTACAGCTGTGATAGTTGGGGGGGAAAAAAAAATCTTTTTTTTTTTGTATACCGTTAGGACATAGGGGAACGAGTTCCAGCACCTCTCTTCCACAAATTTTGCGTCCTTCGGCAGCACTGCGTTTACTATTTTTGGTAGGTTCTTCCCGAAATGGATCTCCTTCAGCGTGCGCTGTGCGCCGTGGGACGCCAGCTCGGCCCTTTTCGGCAACCTTCCGTGCACCTCCACGTTCGGGTTCTCCCCCTCCATGGGATGGTTCTCCTTCACAACCACGCCTGCGTTCCCCCCCGCTTTCGTCGACACCATCGTCGCCACTAGCGAACTCTTCGCGGTTGCGTATATTTGCCCCCTCCTGTACTCCTCCAAGGACAGCGGCATCGTAAGCCTGTACTCCACCACCACGTTGATCTTCTTTGGGAGTTTGACAAGCTGGGGGTCGGCCATCTTTCTTTTTTTCTTCTCTAATTTTTTTTTTGGGGGGAGCGAAAAAAAAAAAAAAAAAAAGAAAGAAAAAAAGAGGAAGAACCCTCTATATCCCAATACTACAAAAGAAGAAGAAAGAAAGAAAAAAGACACTGTAAAAACCGATAAAAAGTTTGAAACGGAATATTTAAAAAAAAAAAAAAAAAAAACTTCCGGGTGTTTGTAAGCCATTCGGTGTTCTTTTCGCCTTAGCAGTCGTTTTTCTCAGTTTCGGGCTGAGAAGAAGCAATTATCGACGGGACGAAAGCAGTACAGATTCGGAAGGGGGACATTCTCATGTACCCTTTTGTCTTTACATTCGTTCGGGTATTTTATCGGTTTTCTTTTTACAGCAATTAAGAAAGGTGGAAAGGTTAACGGGAAACGGGGATGGGGGCAAAACATAAGAGAAAAAAAAAAGCATGGAAATGCCATAGGCGCTACGCTGCAGAGGGATCAGTCAGGACAAAGATCTTTTTTATGAGCTGCTTGAAGGTGACCGTGGGGGTCTCGATCGATGAAGTGAAGAGCCGCACGTCGTCCATGGTGGGGGCATTCTGTTGATGCGCTCTTCGAGAAGTCTCGTAAACGGAGGCCTGGAGCGTGTTGTGGAGGAGGGAGGTCTCGATGTATCCATTCCCTTCACTGTCCAGCTCCACGAAGAGCCTCTCGACAGATGCAAAGAAAGGCTCATACTGCAGACAAGCGTAGATTCCAGCTGCAAACTGTTTAAACGGGACAATGCACGTCTCGGACTTTCCCAAGATTTGCAGCACGGCTGTCACTATCTCAGGAGGGAAGTCAGTACACAGCAAACCCAATAGCCTTCGCATGTCTTCGCCTGTGATGCCCACTCCACCGCCCTTTCGTTCATCAAGCGTCCCGTGTGCCGCAACCAGATTGTCCCAAAAACTCATCCTGTTCAGTGATGTTAGCCGCACGTATCTGTAACTCCTGACCAACGGGCTCGTGCCTTGTATCACATTCTTGAAGTAGTCAGTAATGAACGCAATGGGGCACCCTGGCCTGTTCTCCAGCAGCAATGTTATCACGTCTTTCAGGTACGCTGTGACGCTGAACTTGTCCAGGTATTCCTGCGGGGTCAGCTTTGTCAGATCGCTGCTCGACGGCAGCGGTGTGGTGCTGTTCGCAACTGATAGTGCCGAGCTCCTCCCTTGCTTCTTCTCCTTGTCCCTTGACATCTGTGTGTAATGGCGGCACCTGTTTGAATGAAGAGAAGCGGCAGGCACTGCAGTGAAACATGGATCAGTGATACTTAAGCCAGTCACTCTCACTCAATGCTGTACGAGGCATGTACTCCCGGCGTTTTGAAGGCGGTTCTTCTTCATCCTCACCTGCGGTGGGTTCCACCTCCGCGTCGCCTTCCTGCAGCATGGACTCGATGAACGATCGTTTCTTCGAGCATTTCTGAATGTTGGCCTCCAGTCTGAACTTTTTAGATCCGGAGAGGTCTGCCAGTTTCTGTTTGTAAGACTTTTCTACAGGGCGGCTTAAGATCTTTACATGTTTTGACTCTTCGGAAGGCTTTTCCTTGCCGCCTGTGGACACAAGGTTCATGTGCTGCTGCTCCTGCACCAGATGCTTGTGGATGTGGCCGTCGATCATAGGCCGGATCATCGCTGCAGTGTAATGCTGCGCGAAGTGTGCCACCACCCTGTTGTAGGCATCGGCAGTCGACGTCCACTTGACGCTTGGGAACAGGCAGTCCCACAGCACCAAGCCAGAGTCGGGCGCCATCATGTAGCATGGCTTGGCGGGGCACGCTCCCTCGACATCAAGCAGCTTGCTGACAAGATCGACATCTTCAAGCCCCTCACCAATTGCGAACAGAATGGCAGTCATGCAGCGCACCTGGTGGTACAAAAAGGCAGTGCCTGTTATGGTCAAAACGTACACTTCCTCCGAGAGGCCCGGGGCGGCCTTTGAAACTGTGAAGGAAAAGATTTCCCGCACGAAGTTCGACACGTTCACAACATCAAGCTTCGCAAAGTTTCTGAAGTCGTGCTCGCCTACAAGGAGAGCGGCTGCTTCCTGCATCCTGCTTATGTCTTTGGCACCCTTTAGGAAGAAGTACTTGTAAACTCTTCCGGAGCACGTGAAGCGTGCTGAAAAGTCATCGGAAACGTGAGACCACCCTGTGACGCGGATGTCCTCAGGGAGCACCCTGTTCAGGATTCCTACATAGTCCATGTCTCCGTCCTTGTTCACCCGCAGGTTGCAGGCTGCCACTTGTCCCAGTGCTGAAACCCCTTTATCAGTCCTTCCGCACCTGCTGTACATGTCAGGCATTTTTTCGTCCTCTCCGATCAATCTTACTCTCTTCAGGCTTGCAAAGAGCTTCGCCTCCACCGTCTCGTCAGTGTGGTCCTGCGCTGCGAGGCCCTGGTACGCCGTACCTATGTACGAGAACTTTAAGGCGATGTGGCGGCGGTCGTACTTCGACATGTCAAAGGCACGGCCTTCTGTTTGCTTCTTCTTCTTCTTGTCCTTCATCCCTTATTGAAAATCGCCTGAGTGTAGAAATTCAGTTTGGAAGAAAAAGAAGAGAGGCTTTTAAAAAGACCAACAGAAAAAAAAAAAAATGAAGAAGAAAAAGAAAGCGTTAATAGATGGGTTACCAAAAGGATGGGGTGGTGGGAGGGTGTTTTTTTGCTCTTTTTTTTTTGTTGTTTCTTTTTCTTTTTTTTTCTTTTTTTTTTTTTTTGCTTCATATTGTTTCTAAGGCGCGCAAACACAGTCGCCGTTTCTACTTTTTAATCTTTTGCTTCTCAAGCCGGTCGCGTTGCTTCTGCATCAGCGCGATTTCTTTGTCGTTTCGTTTTTTGTGCGGCAGCGAACGAGACACTCGGATGTATGAGTCTAGAGCCGCAATGGCACTCTTTTGAAGAAGCTCCAGACGGGGGTTTGAAGGGTTGTCAATAAGACTCATCTCCTTGACCAGCATCCTGCTGAGCAGCTTGGAGCACAGCGATAACACGAAGGGTTCTGCGCCCTTACCGTTGTCCTGCAGGTGGGTCAGCAGCTCCAAAGCCCGTTCCGTGAACTGCTTAATCTGTGCTCTCCTCGAAACCCCTTGCTTCTGCAATTCCTCGGCTTTGTTCACCATGAAGTTCGCCATACGAAACAGGGATGCCCAGTAGTCAGCGATGACAAGGTCCTCCCAGGGTTCGCGGGTCACACGATGCACACCTTCCTCTACTTTGCTTTTGAACGTTTTGCTGATGTCGCGCATGTACTTCACGTGCCGGTCATCTGACCACTCTTGCAGGTCGGTGTTGCGAATGAACTCGTCGGCCATCCCGATGGGGATCTTCGAGTACTCTCGCTGCCACTGCTTGTCACCCGGAACCAGGTCGTACGCAAGGTACACTGCCCTGTCGCTGTTGGCGTTGAGGAACTTCAACGCGTCAAAGCCGCCTGGTGTCGGGTTGTATGAAGTGCCTGGGAAGACGACATTCTTGTGGTGGCGCTTCGCACGTGGGACGTACCATGCTGCTCGCATGAGCTCAAGGTCGAAGTGGTGGACGTCCTTGCGGGTGTTGTGCACGCACCTTGCGTACCGCACGGAGTTGGTGAGGATGTCGCCCTTGCTGATGAGGATGGAGTCGTCGTCCAACGGTGCCAGCATTGTCTGAGCGAAATCCAAGATGATGCTGTTGTCGCTGTGGTCCAACGCCTCCCAGTTCCCCGTCACGTGAAGCGCGGCAACGGACACAGCCACCACCATGATGCTGGCATCGGAGGCCACATGGCGCAGCACGGGCAGCTTGTCCACAACATCCTGCACCATCCCCATGCCGCTCCCTACGAATATACATGCCAGGAGGTACGGCTGCAGCCAGAAACGTTCCTGAACACTGCGGAACAGGTCGGTGTCGAGCGGGAGGTTCGTCAGCTTCCCGAAGAACAAGATGTAACACAGCCACATAACAAGGAGGAGAGATGTAGTAAGCCGTGTGCGGGTAAACACCAGACCACCCACAATACCACCAACGATGCCCACAGCAAGCAACACATGAGGCATCTGGTCAGCCGTGAAGGCGGCATAGTCAGTGACGGTGTTCATGAAGTCAACCTTTGCGTACCTAGCCCTGCTGTTGGCAAGGGAGAAGGTCCCGTATTCCATGCGAAGCATGTGAACGAGGAGGCCTTTGATGGTGAAGACAGCGCCCCATGTGTTTTCGGACTGCACAAAGTAGCTTGAGATGACAAGCTGAGAGTAGCAGACAACGATGACAGCCGCAAGGACGAGGGCTGAGAACAGGACGGTAAACAATTTCTCTTTACGAGGAAAGGAGTGGAAGGCGAAGCAGTGTGCGATGGTCAGCAGCCCGCCTGGAGCGATAAAGATGACAGATGTTTGCTGGTTGGCAAGTGCGAGGCCGGAGAAGAAAGCTGTCAGGAGAAGTGTTGGGGTGGGGTGCAAGAGCTTGGTGTAGTAACGAAGCGTTATGTTGAGAAGTATACTGCAAAGCAGGTTGTTCAGAGCGAAGACCTCTGCATGGACCGAGTACCGCCACATCCCTGGCGAAAGGAACTGGCACAATGCAGCTATAAGAGCGGCACCACCCCACCCTCCTGTCAGGGCTAACACAGTGTTGTGGGTGAAGCCAACACTCAGGCCTCCTGAAATACCAGATACTAGCCCGCCAGTGCCGCCAAACCTATTCACGATCCACACAAGGGTCACCCACAGTGGGTATCCGGGAGGATGGGCAACACCTCCTTCCCACGCGACACTTAGTAGCTCACCACTGTCGCCTCCGCCCACAGTCTTGCTGGCGCACATTGACAGCACGATGCTGCATGTTATCCCTACTGCGATAGACGAATATGTGGAAATATGCATTTTTTTTTTTTCTTTTCTCCTCTTTTTTTTCCCCCCCCTCCTTTTTTCTTTTAGTTTTATTTTTTCAACTGGGGTTTTCGACGGGGAAAAAAAAAAAAAAAAAACCCATATTTTCGGGCAAAACTCCATGTTCCAAAAACCCTTATTTTGGCGATGTGGGCCCATTTCGAGCCTAATTATTTTTCACTACTTTGTGTGCTGGCCTTACCCGTTGGCGATCAGGTAACTCCCCCGGATACTATGTATTTTGGTTTTTTTTTTTTTTTAAACTTTTAAAGAAAGGGAAAAATAAATAAGGGGGGGGTGGGGTGGGGCTGAGAGAAAAAAGGAAGGGGAAAGGGGGGGGGGGTTTTAAAGGAGGTGGAGAGGGAAATAATAAAAAGAGAGGGAAAATGGGGTAAAAAGAAAAAGGGAGTGGAAAGGGGGGGGGGGGGGGGGATGTAGAAGGGAATAAAATAACAATGACAATATAAAGTGTAACCGGAAGGACAGAATTAAAAGTTTGGCAGGGACCTCTTTTTTTTTCAGTTTTTTTTTCTTCTTCTCGCTTTTGTTCCCCTCATTTTCCTGTTCTAACACATTCTTTTTCTTTTTTTCTCTTTTTTTTTTCTCCCTTCCTTGCCTCTTGCCCAGTACCCTTTACCTTACAATTGACACTCCCCCCCCCCCCCCCCCCCTTCTTCCTCTACAAAGTTTCGAGCCTTTCTCAAGGGTCCGACCCCTTCTTATTCTTTTTTTTTTTTTGGTAGAATTAGAAACAACAAAGAAAATTGAGAAATGTCAAAAAAAAAAAAATGTGTTAAAAGACCAGGAATAAATAGGTGGTAATTTGGATGACAAAATTAAAATGGGGACATCTTTTTTTTTTTTCTTGCACAGATAAAAGTTGAAATGAAGAAAAGAGGGGGGGGGGTCCTTTCTTTTTTTCTTTTTGCTTGTATATAAAGTAAGAAGTATATTCACATTCAAAAAAAAAAATGGGTTGTTCTGTGCTTTTCCATCTCGTTCTCCCTGAGCTTCAAACTTGTGTGAGCAGTAGGAACTATCACTCGGCCCTGGGCTCCCCAAGCACACTCCATACGCGCACTTTTCTTTCTTTTGCCAACAGGGATGAAGAAAAAAAAGGGAGGGGGTAAACTTCTGTCAAAAAAAGGAAATGGAACGCTAGCTATGTAGAGAGAGAGAAATATTTTTACAGGAAAAAAAGAAAAAAACAGGGGGGGTGAAACGGTTCACAGAAAGGGGACGGGGGGAAAAAAAAGGAGAGAAAAAGAAAAAAGAAATTAATGAAAGAGGGAGAAAGGTGAGGAAAATAGGGAGGGAAAGAGGTATAAAAAAAAATCTAAAACCTCTTTTTTTTTTTTCTCTTTTTTTTAAAATAACTCTTTCCCCCTCTTTCCTCTCCCCCTTCTTCTTTTCTGTTTTCTTTTTCCCCTCCCCTGATTTTCCCCAATCCCCCTCCCCTTTCCACTGTACAGTCTTTAAAAAAAAAAAGAAAATTCTCTCTTTTATGTAAATATCATTTTTTCTCCCCCCCCCCCGCTTTCCTTAGAACTCTGCAAACATTGCTTGCTGTTCTTTGGTAAGAGGTGCGCTACGATCCTGTGGAGGGTTTTTTTTTTTTTTTAATTTTCCTTCTCGCCCCCAACAAACCTCCTTTGATTCTGGGTATCTCTCAAAATTAGAAGTGTCGCCAAGCCCCTTGGTGTTGATGGGAATTGGTGCGGGGTACTGCAGAGCCAGAAGTTTCTCCCAGTTGGCTCCCTTGAAGTAGGAGTGGGATTTGATGTCCTGTGAACCGCCCTTGAGCGTTCCCAGACGCTTCGTATGGTCGGTCTGCAGAAGCTGTCTGATGAGGTCTTTGGCACGGCTGTCGAACCAGTTGGGGAACTGAACCCTGCCTTCCAGGATTTTCTCGTAAATCCTGAACGGGGAGTCGTCAAAGAAGGGCGGGTAGCCAGCGTTGAACTCGTAGAGCAGGATACCCATGGCCCACCAGTCTACTGCCTTACCGTGCCCCTTCGACTGGATCACCTCAGGCGCGAGATATTCGGGAGTCCCACACAGAGTGAAGGTGCGCTCAGGGACTCTCTTTGCGAAACCGAAATCGGTTATCTATTTTTTTTTTTTTTTTTTTTTTTTTTTTTTTCCCTCTACCTTAACATGCCCCTTGTCATCAAGAAGCAGGTTCTCAGGCTTCAAATCTCTGTAAATGATGTCTTTGTTGTGGATGTACTCGAATACAAGAACAAGCTGTTTTTTTTTTTTTTTTTTTTCCCTTCACACCTCTGCGTGGTAGAATTTCGACACATCGTTGGGGAATCTTCCTGCGCTCCTGAGATGTGTGAACATTTCGCCTCCGATAACGTATTCCAGCACGATGTACAGCTTCTTGTCGTCTTGAAAGGTTGTCACGATGTTCACGATGAATGGGTGCGACAGTTCAGCCAATAAGCTTTTCTCGGCAAGGATGTGCTGCACCTGCTTCATCTTTATGATTTCTCTTTTCTTCAGGCACTTTATTGCGTAGTAAGCGTTCTGCCCTTTCAGTTTCGCAAGCCTCACCCTCCCAAAACTCCCAGTACCCAGCGTCTCCTTCATATCCAGGTCTGACAGCTTCCAATTGGAAGTGTCGGGTTTTTGGAACGTGCTCTTCGCCATTTCTTTTTCTTTTTTTCCCCCCCTTTTTTTTTTTAGGTTTGTCCCCTTCCCTTCCTTTTTTTTTTTTCTTTTTGCAAACTGAAAAAAAAAAAAAAAAAAAAAAAAAAAAAGACAACAATAAAAAATTTGGGTGAAGGGATAGTGGGAGTAAAGAAGACGGGGAGCGGGGGGGAAAAAAAAGAAGAAGAAAAAAAAAGGATGATCATGCCTACTTTTTTTTTCTCTTTTTTTATTTCCCCCCTTTTGTTCTCTTCTCATTAAAAAGTAAAGATAAAAAGAAAAAAACAACAAAAAAGAGGGGGGGATGGTATAAATGTAATTTGGATGGAAATAGCTTTGAATTCTTTTTGAAAATCTTTTATTTCTTTTTAATCTTTTTTTTTTTAAATTCTTTTTTCAAGATAAAAAGAAATTCATTGCGCGTGGTTTTCTTCTTCTTGTTTTTCGTTTCTTTTTTTTTTTTCCCCCTTTCAGTACCCTGAATAGGAAAAATCAAGCAATCAGCAAAAATATAGCACAAGGGAAGATGATGTGCCAATTGTGTTTTACTTTGTGGGTAAATTTATTTTTAAGAAATTGTCTCTCTTTTTTATTTGTTCTCTCACCTTTTTTTTTTTTTTTTTTTTTTTTTTTTCCCACCTCGTAGTTATTTTCTTCTTTTTTTTTCTTTCCTCCTTCCCTGTACTCTGTTCCCCTCTCCCCCTAGATCTGTCAGTCTATAGGGGTATTGTATTCACAATATAAAAAAAAAAAAAAAAGATTGAAGGAGAGGAAGGGGGCAGGAAGAACATCATCTAACAATTATATGTATCTCATTTCTCTCCCCCCCCCTTTTTTTTTGCTATATTGATGTTCTTCCTATTTCCGATCACTTCGATTCCCACTCTTTTTTCCCTTCTTTTCTTTCGCAGAAAATTCCGTTTGAAAAAAAAAAAAAAAAAAAAAAAAAAAAAAGGATGAATTGTGTAAACAATACCCTGACATGAGAGCAAGAGGAGGAGAGGGGAGAGGAAAGAGAGATACAGGAAGGAAAAAAAAAAAAAATAAACAGAAGAAGGAACGCATGAGTAGGATTTTTTGTCATAAAGAAATAAGCCAAATATCAGGGTGGGGAAGTAAATCACAAAAAAAAATTCCAAAAAAAAAAAATGATGGGGAAACGCAGTGGTTAGCAGCAACCCACTAGGAAAAAAAAAAAAAAAAAAAAGAAGAAATAAAAACGTGAGATGTCATTTCATTTTTTTTTTTTCAAAAAAAAAAAAAAAAAAAAAAAAAAAAGAGAGGCAGAGAAACAAAGCACACGAACTGAGGAACAAAAAAAAAAAAAAAAAAAAAAAAAAAAAGATACGTGGCACACAGAAGCAAAAAAAAAAAATATGTTTAAATATAGGGTAATACTGTAAGGATACTGTGGAAGGGGGAAAGAAATGGAGGAAAGTTTGGCAAAAAAAAAAAAAAAAAAAAAAAAAAAGAATTGCCCTAGAACCTTGCACAGGACTCGCGCCAGGCCTCCGTGGCTGCAATTCTTCTTTGGTAGGCTAATAGTGCGTCCGTAAGACCAGACACAGATCCAACCGCTCGGACACCTATCATTGTTTTTCTCCCCCCCCCCCCCCCTCCCCCACACATACGTTCATCGGAAAGAGTTTCAATAGCCTTTCGGTGCCTAGTAGCCTGGATGCTGTTGCATGACTCTATTCTGTAAGAAGTCCCTTTTTCAAGGAGAGACTCATATGACTCCGCACGTACACCGCCCCTGCGGTTGACGGTGACCTCGCGCTTAATAGTCTTTTTTTTGATCTCCAGGTTGCGATCAGCAGTCGAACTGTAAGATTTCAGACTTCGGACAACACCCTCAAGCCACACTCCTCGGACGCTGCTGGCAGCAGCAAGATCCATGGGTTCGAGATATCCTGTAATAATGTCGAAAAGCTCCGACACTGCCCACCACGTGCAACCCCGGAGCCTCTGTGTCCCCCGCTCTGTCGCCAGCCACCAAGCACGGTCCACCATGGCCGCCTCCGTTTTGCACATCTGCCTCTCTTCTTCCTCCTCCACTTTTTCACCTTCCCCACACCAGGTCACCAACGCACTACCCGCTGCGGACGCCATAGCCACTGACACCAACAACTTTGTTTGCCCCATTCTTTATTTTACCCTTTTTTTTTTTTTTTTTTTTTCCTTGAGAGCGTGATGGTTTTTTTCTCTTGAAGCAAAGAAAAAAAAAAAAGAAAAAAAAAAAAAGGACAAATAGGGGAAGAGGGAAAGGAGAGAAATACGGAAGAGAAAAAAAAAAACCCCCCCTCTCCCCACACTTTTGTTTCTCCCCTCCATTTACCGAATTTTTTCTTTTTTTTATTTTTTTTTTATATTCCCCTCTCCCCATCCACCCCCCCCCCCCCCCCCCTTCTATTACGCAATATACACAAATTGACGAACCTCAGTCTTTCTTAACCTTGCCCCCCTTCTCGCCAAGCCCATCGGTGACCCATAAAGCGTAGTTATACATCTGAAGAGACGCGATGAGAAGCAACAAGGGTATCTGCACAAGGTTGAACACAAAAAGGCCACGAAGGGCGGTCGGGATACGCCCGAGGGAGGCTGGGTCAGCAAGGCGAAGGTGCAGGGACAGTGCGGCTATGCGGGGGTACAGCTGAGTGCAGCGAACGGCAAAGAGGCCCAGGGTGATGCACAGGGAGAGCACATTGTGAAACCTCACCCCGCACCTGACAAAGTTCATGATAACGACAGCAAGGAGGAAGATGAAGGAGCACATGACTGTCCCATAGGGCCCTGCCGCAGCCTGCGCTGCATAGTACTTCGCCAGATCGTTGCTTCCCAATGTGTTGTCCATAAAGATATCCCCCAACACACACCCAAGCACCACAGCAACTGATACTATCCCAAACGGGAACCTGAACAGTGTTCTCACTCCAGCCACCTCCTCGCTGCTTAGCTCCTCCATGCGGACATCAGGCTCGTCTTCTTTCTGCTGTGCTTCCTTGGGTGGCATTTTTTTTTTCCCCCTTTTTTTTTTTCCCTTTTCTTTTTTTTTCCTGGGACGATAGTGAAAAAAAATACACACGACCTTTTCTTTTTTTTTTAATACCCCCCCTTTTTTTATAAAAAAATAACTTTTACTAATAAAGGATAATAGAAAAAGAAAAATGTGGAAGAAACGAGAACAAAAAAAAAAAAAGATTTTATAATAAAAAAAAATTAACAGAGGGAATAAAAAAAAAAAAAAAAAGGAGGGGAGGGGTGGAGGGACATATGGGGATCTAAAGGGGGAAGGAAAAAAAAAAAAAAAAATTTTTTTTTTTACGCCCTAGGTGCAAGTTGGAAATCTATGACCGTCTTCGTGGGTGCGTTGATCATAGCTTGCATTTGCTTCTGCACGTACTCTCTTGTGCGGGAGATGTGCAGGCGAGTTTTCTGGTCGAGCTCTTTGCTGACGTTGGCGTGGCGCTGGAGTAGTCGTTCGAAGTCTTGTTTTCTGTGTGCAAGGAGTTCTTCTCTCCCCAGCTTAATCCTCTGTTTCAGAGCGTTGATCTCGTTACGGTACTGTTTCTTCAACAGCTCTGTCTTTTTGGCGAAAGTGTTGGATAACTGCTCGTCGAATCTCTTTACTTCCTCCTCCTCCACGGGAAGGAGGTTCCTCTTTATATTTTCCGCGTTTAGGTACTCCTTCTGCCTCACCATCCTCTCCAGTTCTTCACGCATTTGTAGCACCTGTTTTGAAAACCTCGGCCGTTTGTTCATCAATTGAATTTTGATGATATCTTCTTGTTCCTTGTATTCTGAATTCTGTCTGTTTTTCACGTGGGTGATGATTTCCTTGGCTTGTCTCTCGTACTCTTCCAGCTTTTCTTCCCACATCTTTGTGAAGGTGAGCATCTCTAGCCGCTGCCGTTCCGTGATGTCTTGCTTATCCTGGGCATTGACTGACCTTGCCATCTTTTCGACCTTCTTGCCTTGCCGGAGGTTTATGTCGCGCATTCTGTTCAGACACTCCTGCGCGTCTCGAAACCTGCCTTCCCGTTCGCACTGTTGCCGTTGGTTGTCGAGCTCCATCAGCTGCTCTTGGATCTTGACCTGCTCCCCCTCGATTTCATAATCCATTTTGCTTTTCTTTTTTTTTTTTTTTTTTGCTTTTTTTGCTTTTTTTTTTTTTTTTTTTTTGGAAAAAAAAATTTCAAAAAAAAAAAAAAAAACTATCGAGATGGTGCCCCGCGCCGTCTCTTCCGTATGGTGGTGTCCTCTTCTTCGCTTGCTTGGGTGTCGTCTCCGGGGTCGTTCTTGATGATTGCGTGCAGCTGCATTAAATCTTTGAGCTGCATGTCGTGGATCTCCTTGGTTCCTATGCCTGTGAGAAAGTTGCTTATCGAGTTTTTACACGCGACGGATATATTGTTGCAGTAGGCGGCTTGGATTAATCTGCGCAGTTTTACCGCCTCTTGGTCCGTGCTTTCGCCGGCCGTTCGTTCCAACGCTTTGTCGGCCCGTCGTGACACCTCGTCGGCCGCTGCGATCACGAGCCTCTCTAAAGCTCGGATTTTTTTCTGCGTAGTGTTTTCGACTTCTGTGTGCCGTTGTTCCGCCCATTGTAGCGGGACACTGGCAATTTTGGTGTTTTCGCCCATTTTTTTTTTTTTTTTTTTTTTTTTTTTTCCTTTTTAAAATCAAGAGAACGCGTGTTTGTTCGTCGTCAGCACGCGAATGAAGCGGTCCACCATCTGCTTGCCTTCGCTTGACAGAACATCGGCGTGTTCGATTAACAATTCTGTCAGCGCCTCAGAGCTTTTCATCTTCATCAGTTTCACTGCCAAGAGCAGCGCGTCACATTCCCTGTCTGTTGTGGGACAGCCTACCCCTTCCTGCGTGTCGAGAGCGTCAATTGCTTCTTCTGTTGTTAAGCCAGACACCAGGAAGGCTGTTAATATCACAAGTACGGTTCTCATGTTTAGGTGAATGGGGGGGGTAGGGAGGAGTGGACTTTTTTTTTATATGAAGAAAAAAAAAAGAAAAAGAAAAAAAAAAGAATTTTGTCTTACATCCCCTTTTTTTTCTTTTTCATCCCCCTCTCTCTCTGTTTTTCTTCTTCTTCTTTTTTTTCTTTTTTCTATTTGCTCATCATTTTCCCTCCCACTTATTATTTTTTTTTTTCTTGCCTCCTCAGGAGAACAGTAATAATAATAATATATCTACCAATTTCAGCGTTGAATAAAAGGAAAGAGAAAAAAAAAAAAAAAAAGAACATTCTGAACAACAACAAAAAAAAGTTTTTTTTTTCCATTCTTAGGATATGAAAAAAAAGGAAAAAAAAAAAAAGAGCGCATGGGAAGTTCTCTCTCAAAAAAAAAAAAAATCTATTTGCCCAAGAAGGAAAGATAATTCGTGTGAAGTAAAAAAAAAAAAAGAAAAAAAAAAGTGATTTCACTCATATGACTCTTGAGAGTTGTAGTCGATGTACATCACAGTCTGTTGGTGTGTGTGTATAATTTCTTTTTATTGTCTCCACTCTACCTTGATAAACTTGTCCAACCATTCGCAACATTTATTGGGGTTGGATTGCAGGAAAGCCTCTCCCGCGTCCTGAATATCAGATTCATCTAAAATACAACCGAGCGACACAAGGAGCGCAGAAGCGCAGTCGGAACCAAGCGTTGCTTTGAGATTAGGCCAGAGCCCTGCCCAGCACTGTCCTGGAGCGATCTCAAGGCCACCGCCAGCAAGAATCTGTGTTTTTTTTTTTTTTTTTTTTTTTTTTTTTGTGTCCATACCACTTTTGCAGGCCGTTCATCGCGGCAACCCTGACAGGTGATAATTTCGTTCTTGGAGGCAACTTCAGTGAGGATGGCAACGTCGAACCAATTCTCGCATTCAGGCTGGATTTTTTTTTTTTTTTTTTTTTCTTTTTAATTTTCTTAAAGGTACCTCCATGCACGGCTGGCAGCACGACACCGACAGACCATCATACTCATCCGCAAGAACCTCGATGACTTCATTCACATACTTCACGAAATCCCGTATCCCGACACTCCCAGCAGAGTCATCCGCAAGGTCATGCGTCGCAGAGGGCAAGTAGTACGCGTAGATCATGGTGTCCTCTTGGTAGATGAGCGCCCTGATCCCTTCTGTCCCGATCCATATCCCGTTCTTCCAATGGTTCCTCAGGTCGAACGAGTGGTCAGGCGCAAGGTACTGCGAGTCAGGCCCGATGTCAGGCGGGATGGCCACCGGTACCTCAATAGGTATCAACAAGTGGTGCAACCTGCACACCAACCTATAGTAGAACTCCTTCGGGAATATGTTAAACAGGTACATCCTCCCAACCCCCTTCTGGAACAGATACGGCACGACCTCCTGCAACACCGTAGGACACGAATAAGGGAACAACGACGGGATGTAGTACTTCGAGTTTCCAGAAGAAGTTACAAGTGTACCCGGATCCTGTGCTGCCTGTGATGGTTCAGGGGAGTCAAGCACATGCTGGAAAACCAAGTCCATGGAGATAAGAAGCTGCAAGCACATCTCAAGATCTGCATCGTCAACAGGAGCGTCCGGCTTGTCGTTTCTAATGTCTTTGATGGACCTCGACAGTACCACGCGTACTAAGTCGAAGTTCAGCTCCCCTTGACGAAGGCACCCCCTGTCAACACGAAGCGCTTCGATAGGGTTGTAGTCCAGCCCACCGATGTACTTCCGCATTTCCGGCGGTGTGTACATCAAGTGTGCAAAGGAGAACAACGCTGATACCATGTGTGACAGCCACAACGGGTGCAGGAAGATGTAAGGGTTGTCCAGCAGCCGCTTCGCCTGTGTGAACAGGTACAGCACGTTCCAACAGTGGAACAGGTTCGTACTGTCGCAGAGTTCCTTCTGGTCTTCTATCCCAAAGTCCGCTGCAAGCTGTGCGTACTCCTGAATCGGTAGGAGCAGCTTCTTCCTCTCCTTCTTTATCCTCTCCAGCTCCTTCATGAACTGTATATGCCTCCCAGGTATCGCTCCAGACGGGAACACCCTGTCGCCGAGGCATCTTTTGAACGCTTCATGGCCTATCGCTCGAAGAAGCTCAGACATCTTAACACCCTTTTCTGAAAGCCCCTCGCCCCAAGCCTGTCGGCTTTTGCATGAAACCGCGTACGACCCTGAGATGTGGATGGTCTTTTCGGGCTCATCCCCCAGCTGGATGGACTTGATGTACTCCTTGAAGCGTGTCTTTACGTTTTCAAGAACCCTGTTGAGGTATGCGGTGCTCTGGTTGGGCATGAGGTCCTTGTGTGTTCCGATCAGAATGGCGGAGCTGCCGGGTGCCTTGGAGTAGACTTCGTCAAGCCAGCCCATCATCCTGCCCTCCTCGACCTCTGACATCTCGCCGTCCTGGTAGTTGCTCATCTTCCATACGAAGCAGAAGACCGTTCTCGGTGTCAAGAACAGCGAATGGGAGTGGTACACCTCCTGCCCTGCAAAGTCCAGCACCGACAAAGTCAGGTCGTCGTCTGAGTAGTTCCCCGCGCCGTGGCCTTCGTACCGCAGCCTGTGCTCCTGCACCTCTATCCCTGTTGTGCACATCACGTCTGGCAGCTTTTTGAACCACCTTGGGTCCCCCTGCCAACATTTCTTTAAGCTTGTCTTGCCAACCTCTTCGTGTCCGATTAGGATGATCTTGTACTTTCTTACAAGTTGCGGTGGTACCCTCGCCACTTGCTTTCTATTCGCGGAAAACAGCCCTACATCGACATGCTTGATCCGCCCGCCTTGTGATGTGAACAATGCTGATTTCTGTTGTGCAGCTGCGCCCGATGGTGCAAGCTTCTCCTGTTCTGGCGGTGCTTTGACAGTTCCTGTGATGTTGCTCATGGCAGGCGCGGCGCGGAGGTCTTCCTCCAGCTCCTTGATCCTGGCCTCTGCTTCTTTTCGTTTTAAAGATGACGCCCTTGCCCTGCGAACTGTTTCTGCGACTTTTTCATCCCGTTTGGCCTCCTCCTTGTTCACCTCCTCGAGGATGGCTTGCTTGAAGGTCTCTGCTTCGGTGTCGTACTTCTCCTTGATGGCCATCTGGTAGTCGACGTGTTCACCACGTGCAGTCTGCGCCCCTTCCAACTTCGGGAACGAGAAGCGGAAGATGTGCGTGTCGCCGAAGATGACCCTGTCGCGCGGGAACAGGTTGTGCTCGCCGGTCACCTTTTCACCGTTGACATAAACAACAGACTCACCGATCACTGTGAGTACGGCGTGCGGCGGCTCTGCCTCTGTGTCCACTGCAATGCTGCAGTGGTGGTCGTTGATGGCATTACCCTTCAGGCAGACGCCTTCCTCCTCCTCTTCGATCTCGCTGCCGATGTTCGTGACGCCGTTCTTCAGGTAGTACACCAGACACTCCGACATGAACGGGTCTTCGTTCAGGTTCACGAGTGACGGCATCGACTTGTCGATCTCGATGCCGATCCCCATCTTGTGCAGCGCTTCTCTCCTCTCCTTTTGGATCTCCTCGTTCTTACGCTCTTTGTCCGCCCACGGCATGGTGGCGTCCTCAAGTGCCTGGACAGTGAGGGCCAGCTGCTGGGAGGGCGTCAGTTTGTCGTAGTTGTTGGTGTCTTCACCTGCAGGCACGTCATTGGCAGGTGCTTCTTCATCTTCAGCAGGCGCTACTGGTGTTTCGGGCTTAGTACCCGCTTCTAAGAGTTCCTTGAGCCTGGAAACCTCCTCTGAGAGCTCACGGATCCTCTTTGACGTAGGGTCTTCGTTCACTACAGCGTGCGTCTTGATCCTCTTGGCCCTGTCTGCGTACCGCAGGGTCGAAAGACTCTCCTCGTAGTTGGACGCATGCGGCGACAAGGCGGCAAGCATGATGGTGCGCGAGTTGCCTCCCAAGTTCTCCTTAAGCAGCCACGTCAGAGACGAGTCACGGAATGGAATGTGTACCTTCTTCCCCTTCGTGTCGTTGGCAGCGTCGGCAAGGGCTGCTATGACCTTCCCAAGACACACCAGAGACTTATTGATATTCGCACCTTCTTTCAGAGTGGCACCTGTGGCGCCTGTCTTGTCAGCGCGCTCCGACCCTGCAAGGTCGACAAGGTTCAGCTTCGACGCTTTCTCTGTCCCCTTCTTATTGGGGTCTGCCTTGACGCCGCTGTGCTGCGTGAAAGAGACGGCGAAGATGGCGTGCGAACGTGACGACGTTGCGTTCATCTGCGTCGAGGCGACAGTCCGTGTCTTGTTGCCCTCGTCCATGAGCTGGTTCATCTCTTCGAAAGACGTAACAATGACCTCTGTGAGGCCCTCGACATAAGGCCCTGTGAGAGGGTGCTCGCGGGGCTTCACCTCCTTCGACTGTGGGTTGAGGAGACAGCGGCACTTTTCATTGTAGATCTCAAGGTAGGAGACCTGAACTCTGTAGTCCCAGTCACCATCTGTGTCGGCTACCCGCTGGTTGCATTGGTCGAAAAGAGACTCGCACAGGCGGGGAATGATACCAGTGTCTTCCCCGTACCCTATCATGGAGTACGTCTTTCCGCTCCCTGTCTGGCCGTAGGCGAAGAGACAGGAGTTGTACCCATCGAACGTTGCTTTCAGCAGCTTTGACCCTATGGCCTCGAAGACGGTCTCCTGTGACGCGAAGTTCTTGTCCTCAGCATTGTGCGACCAGAACGAGTGGTCGAAGGTGAAACTGTGCGCTTTCCCCTGGGGGCCGGGGGAGGTGATCGCTGTCATGCCGCCCTCCATGTTGATCACGTTGACCGCACCTTGGTCCATTTCACGCTGCGAGAATGGCCTGCAGCGCACCGCCACAGTCACTGAGGACGCCATCTTGCCCCCACACCCTCCTGTCAGGGTGACTTTTATTTTTCTTTTTTTTGATAGGGATAAAAAAACATGAAAAGGGAAAGAAGAGAGAGGGAGATCGCTATAAAAAAAAGCCAAAAAGAGGAGGGTGTAAAAACAAAATTCCTTGCCGAATCACAACCCGGTGAGAATGGGGGAAGGGAGTGTCCGCCACCACCACCACCCCCTCCGAGTGGAAAACACAAAAATTGGTTTGGCAAAACAAATTCACTGTGATAGGAACGAAGTGGTTAGCAACGGCCCGCAACAAACAAACGTTAAAATATTCCCTCTCGACCCTTTCTTTTTCTCTCTCTTTTTTTTTTTTTTTCCATCTTTAGATCTTACCAGAGAGGAAGTCCTGAAGAACAGGGTACCAGTAAGGTGCCGGCCAATCGTTAACACCGTCCATGAGGAGCCTGAAGATGTCGAGGCTGGTGCAACCCTTCTCAGTGGCGTGCGAGATGAACTGCCTCGCCTTGGCGTCCGTCCAATAGTCAGTGTGGTAAGGACCGAGCCCGATCCCAGCTTGAGCGGCACTGCCTGTGGCATCCTTAATCGCGTTCACATAGTGGTCAACAGCACTGTTGGAAGCACCACCGTAGGTGCTCATATCTTGGAGGTACTGGATGCCAGACTTTGCCAGTACACCATAATTGTTCAAAGCACCCGACCACGCAGCCACCCAGATGGACAGTGTGAACCCTTCAGAGACAAGAATGGTGTTCACCGCCTTTAGGAACTCCGCATAGGCCTTGGCATCAGAGTCCTTCGGTGCCTCTGGTTCATAGTCGAAGTTGAACCCTGAGAACCCGTAACGCTTCCCAATGGAGACGAGCTGCTGGGCGTAACCAGAAGGGTCTTTGTAGAGGCCGTGCATCGTGGTGGCGTTGATTAAGTTAACGACTACTGGGACGACGGGGACACCAAGAGGCTTGTACATTGAGAGCCATGCGTTGACAGCGGTTTCGTTGTTCCACCCTGAGAGGGTGCCGCTGTCGGGCATGCCGGGGCCCCAAGCTAGCTGCAGTTGGCTGAACACACCTTTGTTTTGCTTCACAGCGTTCGCATTCATTTGGTTCAACGTACTGTTTGTACTATCGATAGACACGTACCAGTTCACAGTCCTATTCGTACAGCTCACATTAGCTGCAAGGCATGCTAATAAAAGGGCTTGTTTTAACATTTTTTTTTTTTTGCGTGGTACCCTTTGGTATGAGATGCGTAAGGAGGAGAGGGGGGGGGGGAGGGAAAAACTTTTTTAAATCCCTACCCCTGGCGGCATCAGTGCTCCGAGAAGCTGATCTTCCAGCTGTCCGACGGCCGTTTCCTCTGTGTCGCTGTGTTCTATTATCTGTTCGTTTTGCTCCTTTCTCTTTTGCTTCTCGCTCAACACACACCAGATCCCCACCGTGGCCCCTGTTATTACCCCGGAGAGCAAAGCTATGGTGCGCTCCCTCTGCATTTATTCGTAAAAAGGGGGGGGGCAAGAAAAAAGTTCCCCCTCTCCCTTCGAGAAAAAAGGAGAAAAAAAAAGTGGGGGAGGGGCTCCTGTCATGACTTAGATCGAATATAAAAATAAAGGGGGGGGGGACGGAAAAATAAAAAGAGAAATACCAGCTAATATTAAAATAGGGAAAAGGGGGGGGGCATTTTTTCTTCTTTTTTTTTCGTAAGAAGGAAAGCGAAAAAAAAAATTGTGCACAGCAGGAAGGAGCTGGAGTATGTTGCTTGTTTTGGGGGCGGGGTGGGGGACTTTTTTCTTTCTTTCCCCTTCTTCAAAGAGAAAAAAAAAACTTACAAGAGGGGGCATGGGGGATTTTCTTTCATTATTTCTTTCTTTTTTTTTTTCTTCTTCTTCTATTTCTATTTATTTGTCCGGTCCCGCTGGGCCTCTTCATCAACCTCCGTGGGCTCGGTAGGTTCTGGGGCAGGCGTGTCCTTCATAAGATAGTCGAACGTAGACATCGGCTGTTTTTTTTTTTTTTTTTTTTTTTTTTAAATCCTCTCAACATACCCTTCTCCGAGTAAAATTGAACACAACATCAACATCGTAGGACAAACGGCCATGCAGCTCCTCGCTGATAGCCTTCCAGTCGTCCCTTGACATTGCCCGCAGACACCTCTCTTCAGGTGTATAAGTCACGCTGACTAGATTCCACCCTGGCTTCACTCCAAGCACATCGAACTGGCTTCCCTTTTCAACCTCTACAACATTCTTCGGCGCGTTATCCCAAACTATGGATGTTATGCCCAACTGGTTGAGCGTGCCGTCCCAGCATGAGGGCAGGATGATGGGAACAGAGGAGTATGCAAGCTCGGTTTTAAACTGAAGCCACAGGTGAAACCCGAGAAGATTAACCAAAAACGCAGCGACAGGGAGCTGCAGGGTGAAAGTCACCACCATCAAAACCCTCCAAGTGTTGTAAGAACCATCAGATCGGGTGTCGTACACAGAGTACCACCTGTCTCTGTATGTGTCTTCTTCGGAAAATGATTTGACGAAAAGAAAGATGCCCAACGCCATTTGTATCAGAAGCACGGCACATGTTGAAGAGGTGAACAGTGCGAAAAGATAATAATTCCGCGCGCCGACGCAAGAGTTCAGCCACTTGCAATGGTGGTCGAAGTCGTAAACACATTTGTTGCAGTAATGGCAGTGGTTGACCTCCTTCCCTACCCACACGTGGCAGTATGAACAGAAGAGCAAAGAAGTACGGTCGATGCCTGGGTGGGGGTGAGGCGCTGCTCGACAGTTTCTTTTGTACTCTTCATAAGATAGCCTTCTTGCTCCAAATACAGCAGCGTCAGAAGCCTGTGTCAAGCTCGCAGCGAGTTTGGTCAAAAACACTATTGTTGCCCCGGCCGGCATCACCACCCCGAATATGCAATCCATTGGGTATGGGAGCATCGGGAGGTGGAGCGCAGCCAGCATCGCAACCGAGAACAGGATCACCGCCCAGGCGAGCACCTGCCATCTGTCCAGAACCGTTACATAGTTTTCTTTCTTCCTGGTCGCCGCGTACCCGTGAACTTTGGTGCACCTGTGTCGGTCGTTTTTGTCCTTTACAAAGTTTTCCAACTCTTCTTCTTCTTCTTCTTCATCCGACACCATTTCTTTTTTTTTTTTTTTTTTCCTTTTTTTTTTTTTCTTCTTCCCTTCTTCCCTCCCTCCCCACCTTCCCCTCCGCCTTTTTTTTTTGTTGAAAATTTGTCTTTTTTTTTTTTTTTGGGAGGCCTTAATGGTTTCATCTCACTGCTCATCAGCGCATTCCAGGCGCTTTCGTTGCATTTAAAAAAAAAAAAAAAAAAAAAAAACACTTCCGTACAGCAAGAAAACCTTAAATAAAGCACAAAACATACAGAAAAAGCGGGGAGGTGGTGACAAAAAAAAGGGGAGGGGGAAAACATCTGTACAAATTTTCTTTTTTTTTTTCTTTTCTCCCCTTCCCTCTCCAAATTTCTCGCCTCTTTTATTTTAGTTCAAAAAATAAAAGGGAAATAAAAAACTAAACACCGAAAAGAAAAAAAAAACACCCCCCCCTTTATTCTCTTTTTTTTTACATTGTTTCTTCATTTTTTTGTTTACCATACGGCACCTCGTATATAAGTAGTACTATGAGAAATAACGTGCTAAAACAACGGGGGAAAAGGGGAATGGAACAAAAAAAAAATGGGGGAGAGAAAAGATATATATGCTAGGGAACAAAACAAAACAAAAAACAAAATAACAAAAACAAAAAAAAAAAAAAAAATCAAAACGGCTCTAAAGTAAGTTATCATCGAAGCAATTGTCGCAACCGGCTCCTGTCTCTGAGCAGCTGCTGGTGAGAATGCCTTGCTCTGTGAGCGCTTCTGTAACAAAGAGGTGGATGCTCTGGAGGGAGATAGCTTTGGTGGCTGCCGAGCCGAGCTGTATTGTAATTGGGTGAGAACCTTTGTGCTTGACCTGTGAACAAAGATCAATATGGTGAAGGGAAGGTGCACCCTCATCGAAACTACCAGGAATACTAGTACACGTTATCACTGAAGCAGGAGCTGCATTTTCCATGCCCACCCATTCACAGCCGGTAATGACAGCAACGGACAACAGCGTTACGCAGCGCCTCAGCACAAGCTTCACTTCACATCGAGTGCTGCCTGTTTGATGCAAGTTGACAGTGCTTGGCTTTCTTGACCACCGCTTCGCCAAGGAGCTGCAGTACCACCCCAGACTGTGCACCTGATCCTTCTCCTGCTTATGTATAAAGACATGCCTCTGGCTTATGGTCTCAAAGGGGACGCCCTTCAGCGCCCAGCTAGATGTTGCCCTGCACAGCAATGCGATGGTCGCACGCTGCAAATTGGGAAGCGACACATCTAATGGAAGCAACGGTGCTGAGGTTACCTCGTTCGCCGGGTCCCTCCTCACGAAGCCCTCCTTCCGAAGGCGTGCCTGCTCTTCAAGGTACTCCTTCACCTGCAGCCGCGTGAACTCCACGTCTTTCTTAAACTCTTTTTTCGTCTTCACCTTTTTCCACATTTCTTCCGCCTCCACAGCAATATTGCACCGCCTCGCAGACCCTCCAAGCTCTGCCAGCCCTTCCCGCTCCGCCTTCATCAGCATCTGTTTAAATTGCCTGTTCCCCTCTTCTGTCTCCATGATGTCAATGCGTCCTGCCCGTTCTTCTTGGTGCACCAACTTGATACGATGTGAGCTGACGACCACCACGGGCTGCTGAGATGCTTCGGGTTTCAACGGCCTGACTTGGGTCTGCTGCAGGGGTGTTCCCACTGGCTGCAATGCCTTTGGAACCGTAGCTGGCTCCACTGGAGCTTTCACAGGCGCCGTTGCGGGTCGTATCTGTGGCGTCATCTTCACCGTGTCCTGCTGTGCCTCCTCCTTGACAACCGGTTTCGTCTCTTCAGGCTTCGGTTGCGGTGTGGATTTCTCCAAGAGAGGCCGTGTGTGGGTTCTCCCCCTCTCCTGCAAACCTTCGGTCTTCTCAGTCTCCTCGCGCAACGTCTGCGGAAGAGGGACACACTTGGCTGGTGGTACTGACGGTACCCTCTTGGTACGGGTTTTGGAATGCACCCTTGGGGCGGGGGCCTTGGGGGCCGTGGCAAGGAACTGCTGTTTTTTAATAGGCGGCGGCGACGTGACAAGACCCTCCACATGAGGCGCCGAAGCAGGTATGGGCGCAGGCGATGGTTTGATGGGTGGGGTGCTGACCTTTTCTTTCAGCTTGCTCGGGGTCCGCTTTGCGGGGGTGGGCCGTGAAGTGCTCCTCATCTTACTGGGGGTACGTTTAACCGGTGTTGCCTTCTTGGACATGGGGGAAGCAGCACGGCGGGGGGAGAGGGAAGTAACACGAAGCGGGCTGGCGGATGTCTTCCTGATGGGCTCTGTCCAGGAGTCCGTGTTGAGACGCTTCTCGAATCGAGACAGGTCGTCCTTGCAAGCTTCAAGATCGTCAAGACTGGTGGTGAAGAAGTTCCAGTGCACTGTGGCGTTCAGACAGACGTCCACAGGCTTGCCAAGGGTGAGCGCCACCACTGTGTGTTCATCCTTCTTGTAGTGTTCTATGAAGTCCACTACAAGGTCATGGAGGTTCTCAAATTGAAGAGATTTTGTCATAAGACCAGGGTTGCGGGAGATACCCAGCGACCCGTACCGGCCGTCGTACTTAATGCCAAGAACAAGGTGTCGATAAGTCTTTGCTTGTGGGGTCTTGCTTTCAAAACTCATGGAGAAACGGGTCAATGCAGTGACTTTCTGCGTCAGCAGGAGAGCCACGAAACATGCTTCAACGCACTGTATCTTAACACCTTCTTTCAAGATAGAGTCTGCTGTTTGTATTAACTTCTGCAGAGTTCTCTTCTTGTCTACGTTAAAGGTCGAGCCGTGGATATGGTACTCAAACTTTGCCAGGATCTCTCCTGCTGTCTCGACGGCCCGCTCGACATCTTCTTTCTCCATCTTCCCCTTCACCAACTCCCCTGGTAGGGTCCCCTTGCTTACCCCCACCACTCCCCCTGGTCGTTTTGCCAAAGCTCTTATCGCTTCTGTGTCGATTTCCTCCACTTCGTTCTTTGCTTCTTCATTCTTAAGCGGGGTGTCCTCACTCATCTCTACCATTTGGGATCACTGGCTGTGGGGCGGGGGAGTGAGGAACAAAGAAAAATCTATCTACACATCATCGTTTCCCCCCCCCTTGATTTTCTTTTTTTTAATTCCTGAAGGAGGGGGGGTTTTTTTTTCTTGTAGAAAATATTAAAAAAAAAAAAAAAAAAAGCAATAATACCTTTAACAACAAATCTAACGAGTGGGGGAGAGGGGGGACAACATCCAAAAAAAAAAAAAAAAAAAAAAACACTCTCTTTTTTTGTTTTCATTCTTTTTTTTTTCTTTCTTTCCATTCTAGTTTCTTTTCGTTCCTCCTTTACCCCCCCCTTTAAAACCCGGTATTCTAAATTATTCAAGTACTGGTAGTGAAGGATGCTTCGAGCATTTCCGATGCAAGTGTAGTTGTAGCAACAGGGAACACGGCAGGAGGCACCGGTGCACGCGTTTTGTTCTGAGCCGTTTTCGCAGATGAAGGTGTCAAACCGGGCTTGGTACGCCCCGTTTTCACAGCGTGGAAAAAGATGTTCTTATAACCAACATGAAGCATTGATCGGGGGTTCCCGGCATAAGTGGACTGGTGGGTCTCCTCGCTCACAATGTCGAAACCAAAACTCACAACAATATTGCGAAGATCGTCGGCTGCCACCTCAACAGAAGCACCGCTGTTGTCGGATAGATGGTACAAAAGAGGACCGAGGTTCAACCAATGACCCCCCACAGGGAGAAGATGATATATGGCCTCAACGTACTCAAAAATATTCGCACCGGTGTCGAGAAAGAAACAGGTAACGCAAGCCTTCCACTTCCCTTCCTGCTCATCTATTGAGTATATTTCGCGAAAATCCCCTGCCACCATCGAGAAGTCGCCGGGTTCGTTCTGCGGGGCGTCCTCTGCGACGGGAGGGCAAACGTCAGGTATACGAATCTCTCTTATCATATCAGACCTTTTTGCTACGTTTGCCGTTTGATGGACGAACGGGTATATTTTGCACTGTTCCTTCCCGGTGGTTCGGTTCAGTACAAAATCTGAACCAAGCAACATAAACAACGACATTTCGTTTCCCTGCGTGCAGAACCCACGCTGTGAAATTTCCCATGCGAGACGTCCAAGACCGCAGCCGGGGACTAAGACTCTCACGTCGCCCCTGTTGGTTTTGTTAACAGGGAATGTGGCTTCTAATTCTCTTATTAAAGGTGTGTAGCATTGATCCCGTTCGTTGCTCCCATCGATGGACCAGTCTCGGACAAACATTCTTAGAAGACTGCGGACCTTGTCCATGTCACCTTCCGTTGGAATTGTTTGCTGTTGTTTTACAGAAACATCGTCTTGGTTAGCGAAGAGGTCGTGCTGGGTGACCTCAGACACGGAGAGGAGGAACTCCTCGTTGCAGCCGATGCAGGTTCGGAGGGCTTCGAAGTGCCCTTCCAGATCAGGCAGCATCTCCTTGTACTTTGCGGGGAGCCCCGTGTATGAGGGCTGCATCCTTTCCAACACGGCCACCGCGTGTTCCCCGTAGTGGGACAGCGCATTCTTTACCGATTGGAAATGTCTTTCCTCAGCGGTTTCTACGGGGGTTTTTATTGTATCCATTTTTTTTTTTTTTTTTTTTTTTTTTTTTTTTCCTTTTTTTTTTTCGTGTCTTTTTTTTTTTTTTTTGTTTTCTTTTTTGGAAGCAAAGAGAGAAGAAATAAAATAGGGTAAAAAAAAAGAAAAGATAGGTGAGGGTAGAGAGAAGAAAAATAAAAAAAAAGAAGAAATGTACTTTTTTAGTTGCTTTCATAAACCCGCCTGGCGTACAATTCTCCGCTCCGGGTGGGTTGCCGATCGCAAAAAAAAAAGAGAAACAGAATGGGGGGGAGAAAAAGAGAATATGAGCTCGTCCAGAAAAAGAAATGTCAACAAATGACCCTCCCGTGCGGTGGAGGAAAAAAAAATCCCAGCAAACTTCTGTAAAAAAAGTGGTCCGGTGCAGACTGGCCGACTAAGCTTGAAAAACCCTGTGTCCCGTTGGCATTTTTATTCAGGCGAGCTCATATAAGAAAAAAAAGACACACAACTTTTTTTTCCTTTTTTTCTTTTTCCTTTTCTTTCCCATTCATCCGTCTTTTCTTCTTCTTCTTTTCTTCTCCCCTCTACATTTTGCATACTTTGTTGAGGGGGAGGGGAGAGGGGAGATAAATAATATCGATACGAAAAAAAAAAAAAAATCTTTTTGTTTTGTAACTAAAGATGATGTGTAAATAGAAAAAGAAGAAAGCAATAGGCAGTAGCAGAAAAAAAAAAAAAAAATGAGGGGTCGCTTTTTCGCACACAAAAAAAAAGGGGGGTTTTGAAGTGCAACCACCCAAGTAGAAGTTCACGCCATCATCACACCGTCAGGGTTCTCAAAGCGGTAATCGAAATCCTGGTGCGTAATCGCTCGAGCATGTAGGGTTGCCGTCTGGTAGGCACGAGGAGGGAGAGGGGGTGTGAAAGGTTCGTGGGGCTCCATAGAGCATGGAGTCTCCACCTGAACAGGCGGCCACTGAGCAACAAGATCCAGCAGTGTGGGAAGCGCGCCCTGTAGGCAAGCTTGTGAAAACACACCACGCAAGGTGCATGGATAAACCGCCATCTCATCCCCCAGCCACTCATGGACAAGAGGCGAAACGCGTACTAGCCTTATGATCCCCTTCAGCGCGGCAACCTTCAGTGAGGGCTGCTCCGAAGCTGCGTACTCCAGCAAGAGAGGCAGAACGGCAGCAACGCATTGCACTATCTCCTTAGCACCTCCTGTCTTTTTCACGACTGTGGCCAGGCCTCCGCAGACTTCTGCTACTATTTCCTGACACCCGCTTAGGACGTTGTGGCCTGTCACCAGGCCGACCACCCGTCGTGCATGGCGCCTTGTCACGCCCCACCCATAGCATAGAAGCCTTACGCACAACACTTTATGTGACTTTGCTCCCTCTGGCAGCCTGTGAAGAAGGCTCCCCACGTGCCACCATGATATCCTATCGTCGTCGTTCGCTACCTCCCGCAACTCTCCCGCGGTGAGCATTCTCTCCATCACCTTCAGCCCTGTCATCGCACGGTGCAGCCAGTCCTCGTTTTGAGTCGTATCTATCGGCCCTACGAGACAGTACCTCAACGCAGCCTTCAAGAGCGGTGTCGTGTCACGCCCCACCGTGAAGTACGGGTCCTTTGCGGCGTACGACAGCGCAGCACCCGACCACATGCAAGGCGACAGGTTGAACAGATAGAGGCACAACGGGTACGGCCTCGCGGTGTGCAGTATGTTTGCCATCTCAACATCGCCGTCACGGTGACACGCTGCAAGGGACCGCAGGAGGTTTGCTCTGAATTCCTGTGCTTCGTCGCACACGGTCAGCAGCATTGTGTAGAAGTGCCACTGTGGGTGGTCAACTGCCTTGACTAAGAGCGTGGCGTGCAGTGCTGAGTACTTCTTATTACGCAGGAATGGTGCCATGGCTGCAGCCACATCTGCATACCAGCAGCCCAGCCCGTCGATGATGCCTTCGAGTGCTGCGTCCTCCATAGGACAGAACCACATCCTGCACTTCCTGATCACATACGGGTAGCTGCGGCCACGCTGCACACCTTCCTGGATGAGCTCGATGACATGGTGCGACTGTGGGGTGTCGTGTGGCTGGCACAGCATCCCACTCGCCTCCACTTCACTCCCCTTCGACATCAGGGCCAGATAGTACAATGCAGTATACTCCATACCATAACGGTTTTTGGACCCAACGGAGGCATTCTGGTACGTGAAGTACGACACGATGCCCTCCCTGAGGTCAGGCTTGATGACGGAGGGGATGTCTCCCGACATGCGGAGCGACGCTGTGATGCCGTACGTCTTCTCGTACATGGTGTAGCAGGTCGGGTCGGTCTTGCCCAGCCCGAAGGTATTCACAATGACACCCAGTTTCTCACTGAAAAGCATAGCCAGCTGGTACTCGTCATCTGTTTTGCACAACACGCCGTCGCAGTCGGCGGAGATGTCTTCGCATGACAGCATCCCGACGAGCTTCTTCGTGAATTCTACGAAGTCGCCCTTTGCGTTGCTCATGTCGATCCCCGCACGGCACAGCCCGTCTTTGAACTCGTCGCTCTGCTCCCACAATTGTTTGACCCCCCTCCGGACGGCAGCAATGGGAATGAACATCGTGCGTGGCATACTTGCAAGGGTGGAAGCTGCTGCTGCAAGCGCGCCGACGACGACTTGAGACGGTGCGCCGAGCGCTTCGTACACTTCGTCGTCTGTCCAACTGCCATCAGATTCGTCACCAGCGATGGACGACTGGCTAGTGCAGGACGACACGTCGAGTGACATCCCCACGCGTGTTGTACCGCATTCATCAACAACGCTCTCCTTCACAACTGACTGTATAGTTCGATATGGTGAAACAGACTGCTGGAATTTCCTAGCGGACACGGTCAGGGGGTTTGGTACCGACTGAAACGAATCATCAGCGGTATCTTCTTCCTCTTCTTCTTTTTCCTCTTCCTCGTGCGCAGAAGGGTCGATCAGGTCCATGTCGACGTAAGACGTGCAGGGCGAGCCTTCGGAAAAGTCCACGGCACCACACCCATGGTTCACGATGGTGGCCACGACGACAGGAGGATGCCTTGGGCACGGTGCTTCATCCTCGTCGGACTCAAACAACATGTCGACCATCTGAGTAGATCTGTTCAGCCGCAGCATGCTGACGCCACTCAGGTTGCTTGAGTCGCAAAATCTATGCCACTTCTCCGGTTTAGATCCCGGTGCATTGCCAGGACGCCCGCCAGTCAAGTCGACTGCGTTGCTTCCCTCGAATGGCATCCTCTCCGATGCGATGGCGTTAATCTCGTTTGTGTTCAGGTACCCTTCTACGGGTATGGCAGGGGGGCTGTGGAGTGTGCTCATGCTCTGCGTGGCCGTGAGTGCTGTTTCGCTTCTTTCCTGTTCTCCGGCATCGCTTCGCCGTCTCGTCCCTAGTGATGCCATGGGCTCCACACTGCGGATCTGTCGGGTGCTATGCTCACACGAAAGGCTCTCCTCCCAATCCCCGCACTGCGACATCATTGTGCTCGTGGAGGCATTCTTGTCACTTGCGTCCCCTAAGCTAGACATCGACACGGTGTGCGTCATCAGTGATGGCTTCGATTGTTCGCTAGCCTTCCCGAATAGAGCCTGCTTGTTGCCCACAACCGCTTCTTCAACTACTGCCACCTGCGGATGTTCCGTGTGCTCCTTGAGCATCTTAGGTGCCCGTCTCAGCCCCGATGTCTCAGTGCAGTCACTGTGCACTTCGAGTCCTTCTCTGCTGTCATGTCCCCCTTGTTTTCCGAAGTCTTCAATGCCGTTCGTTTTGCTGTTATCTCCAAACCTGTTTAGGGCCTTGGACTGGCTCCGTGTAGGTGCTTTGGAAACTTTGTTCCTTGTATCAAGACTGGAAGCTTTTGCAGTTGGTTCCACACCTTGGGACGATAACGGCACGTGGGTAGCAGAAGTCTTGTGCATTTCTGAGGCATCAAACACCTCTTCTTCTGCTGTACGACAACACTGACCCGTTTCCTCCATGCTGCTGTCCTCGACGTATCTACGCGCCCTCCTGAACGGGTTCCTCTGAATCGGTGTTTCTGACAGCACAGAGTCTTCAGTCCCAGTGTCAGAGTCAGCCACAAGGCTATTCTTTCCTCTATTCACTGCAAGCAATGCTTTAGAACTGTGTTCCGTTGCAGTGGTGCGGCTATGCTTGCTGGCCCTCAGTTGGTCCACATAGTTAGGGACAGCACTCACACTTTCTGCTTCAGTATCAGATCCACCGTCAGTTTCTTTCAATGGTGTACCAGCAAGATGTCCACTAGGCCCCCGTGTAGTCTCAACCCCCTTCTTCGGTACAGCAGCTTGAGTTGACTGCTCGTGTGAATCAGGCCGTGTTAAGGGAACCGGTTTGCCCCCTGCATCATCCGACCACGCTGTCACACTGTTGTTGCTGTCGGTCTGCAGTGGCAGTGATGGTGTGCTGTGCTTCACACGTGGGCTCGAAAGAGATCTTTCACGTTGCAGTGCTTCTTCCTTCCTGCTACTTAGCACCTTGTGACTGTCAAAACCCTCGGTGTCATCCGTGCCGCTTGCTTCGTCAAGTCTGCGCTGCATTCCAAAGGGCTTCCTCTTCTTCACCTCGAATCGACCTGGTGTGCTTCCCATGGGATCTCCTTTCAGATACTTTTGTGATGTTGCAGAACTATTCGCTGAGGCGAAAGACCCGTCTTCATTGCCGGCATTCCGTCGTGTTGCTCCAGCAAGTTGCCCATGACGACGCCCAGCCTCCTTGGTGGCCTCAACCCGCGTCGTCTGCGAGGGGGCATTAAGTGCGGTACCTGCATCCAACTGTGTGCTGCTGAGCTGAACTTGTGAATCATCCGACCACACGGTCCCACTGTCGTCGCTGTCAGTCTGCACTGGTGTGCTGCCCTGCTTCGCATGTTCAGTACGAGTCAGTGCCGTTTTCGGAAGGAAATCTGGTACACCTATCCTGTACGGCTGTGGTACCACTTTCATTGCCTCCGTGTCAGCGCCAGTGTCGGGTGAGTGCTCTGATGCTGCTTGCTTGTGCATCGGTTCACGGCCAGTGCCAAACTCGTTCTGCTTTGCTGAATCCCTCAAGCTGTCTCCCGAGACTGCCTGCAGGTGCGGTGCACGAACACCAGGCCCCTTGCTTGGGTGAACGGGATCTCCCTGTAGGTTCGCCTGTGGTGTTGCAGAACTGCCCACCTCACTGAAGGACCAGTCCACATTGTCGCTTTGCCACCCGGTCGCCCTTCGTGCTCCAGCAAGTTGTCCATTACGACGCCCAGCCTCCTTGGTGGCCTCAACCCGCGTCGCCGGCGAGGAGACACCAAGTGCGGCACCTTGGCTCGACTGTTCGTGTGCACCCGGCTGCGTGCTGTCGAACTGAGCTTGTGAATCATCCGACCACACGGTCCCACTGTCGTCGCTGTCCGTCTGCAGTGGTACGCTGCCCCGCTTCGCATGTTCAGTACGAGTCAGTGCCGTTTTCGGAAGGAAAGCTGCCTTGCGCTGCTGTGGTACCGCTTTCCTCGTCTCAGTGCCAGGTGAGTGCTCTGATGCTGCTTGCTTGTGCATCGGTTCACGGTCAGTGCCAAACTCGTTCTGCTTTGCTGAATCCTTCAAGTTGTCTCCCGAGGCTGCCTGCCGGTGCGACGCAAGAACATCAGGCCCCTTGCTTAAGGGATCACCTTTTAGGTTCACTTGTGGTGTTGCAGAATTGTCCACCTCAGCGAAGGATCCGTCTTCATTGTCTCCCTCCCTTCGTGCCCCTCGTTCACGACGACGCCCAGCCTCCTTGGTGGCCTCAACCCGCGTCGGGGAGGGAGAGGGGACACCAAGTGCGGTACCCTGCTTATGTGCACCCAACTGCGTGCTGCTGAATTGAACTTGTGAATCATCCGACCACACGGTCCCACTGTCGTCGCTGTCAGTCCGCACTGGTACGCTGCCCCGCCTCGCAGGTTCAGCACGAGTCAGTGCCGTTTCCGGAAGGAAAGCTGGAGCACTGGCCTTGTACGACTGTGGTACCGCTTTCACTGCATCAGTGTCAGTGCCAGTGTCGGGTGAGTGCTCTGGTGATGCTGATTGCATCGGTTCGCGACAAGTGCTGCCCACCTCACTGAAGGACCCGTCCTCACTGTCACTCTGCCACTCGGCTGCCCTTCGTGCTCCAGCAAGTTGTCCATTACGACGCCCAGCCTCCTTGGTGGCCTCAACCCGCGTCGCCGGCGAGGAGACACCAAGTGCGGCACCTTGGCTCGACTGTTCGTGTGCACCCGGCTGCGTGCTGTCGAACTGAGCTTGTGAACCATCCGACCACACGGTCCCACTGTCGTCGCTGTCAGTCTGCACTAGTGTGCCCCTGGGCTTCACATTCCAGATTGAATGAGTTGCAGTATAGTCGGCTGCTTTTCTTTTCTTGTCGCTACTACGCTTATGTACGAATGAGCTTTCAGAGCTCCCAGTGCTGCCGATTTCGTCGTGAAGGGCAAGCCTCTGTGCACCCTTTGCAACTGTGTTTCTTCCACTAGGGTTTTCCGCCGTTGATTTTGTTTGACTCACAACCTGCTTCGTGCGAGATCTGCCACAGGTGCTGGAATATTTGCTGCTCTCCACGTTTTCGTGAGGCCTGCGCTTCCTTACCTGATCAGTGACGCCTTGTTGCACAAGTGTGCCTAATGGCACATCATCTTCATGCAGCGAAGGTACTGGACGTGCACTTGCCGATGTCACAGGGGACTCGGTGTCAGCGTCTGCAGTGACCGGGGCTCTCAATGATTGCAGTTCCCTCCTGGATTTTGCCGTGCTTCGTTCATCCACACCTTCGAAGCCCTCAGTGCTCCCTTCCGACCACTTGCGTTGCCTTGCAAACGAGCCCCCCATAGGTGCCTCGGTATCTGAGTCGATAAGCGTTTCCTTTACAACATAGTTGTTGTGCCTGATAGTTTCAGGGACGCATTGCAAAGGCGAGCCCAGAGACACGTCCAACATTGAACGCGTGAGGCCGTTCTTATCCAGAGGATTCTCGCGAGAAATGCTATCTGCCGGATCTACGTTCCTACCAAGTCGCTCCGTGCATCCCTCGTGCGCTCCAGGAATACCGGTGTCGTGCGAAACAGTTGGCCTTGTGCCACCTTCACGCGTTTCAGGCAAAGGAGGAGTGTTCTTCTCGTGCGTGACAGCTATTTCCGTAGGAACACTATGCTTACGAGTAAGAGACGGTGTTAGGCAGAGCCCTCTTGTTTCCCTATCGTGGTCTTCACTGAGCTGGACTCTCGAACCATCGGCAGGCAAAGTTCCTCTCACTTCACCAGAAGAGCTCAACTCATCTCCACCGTTAGTGTAGTGTACATGCAAGTCATCTTCACGAGGCGTCTGCGAGCTGCATGGAGGGGTGTATGGTCTGTACCTGGATTCCCCCGACCACATAGTGCCGGCACTGCACTCTGATAAACGCCGTTCATGGTGCGGGGTGTCAGCCCTATGAATTTCGCTCAAGGATGCGCTGCTGTCTTTCTGAGAGCCTTTTTTCGATTCTTCACCGAAGTCACCGTTCGCATCGTGACGTTCCTGCCGCCTTCCAGCTATAGATGTAGCCGCGTGCTCGTCTTCGTCTGAAGAGGGCCCCTGCATCGGGTTGGCTGTGGGTCGTGGAACAATCGCAGGTGCAGATATATCTTTGGGCGTGTACTTTGCAACCACTTTTGGTGAACCAATTTGCCGCGCTGTGTACAGTGCCGTGACTGGCCCACCAGATGAGTGTGGCGGCACATCATTGTTCAGAGTGTCTCCATGCTTGCTGGCAGAAAGTCCAGTCTTCGAGTTTGTGTCGTCTTCCTCGGAGTTCACAGGAACGTGTTCTGCATCCCTTTTCGCTCTTGGAGTACCGTCCTCGCTGGCAGGTGACGTTTTGTTGTGTGCCACGTGACTTAGCTGGCTTTCAGAGCCAGCTTGGTGTTCTGGTTGCGTGTCTGGCTCAACACGGCTGCAACCCATGCTTGAATCACCTCGCTTTGTTGTACTTAGCTTATTTGCTCGCTCCACAGCAGGAACAGAAGAACCATCAGCTGTCCCATCGCCGCAATCTGTTTGCGGTGGCAAGTTGTTCCGCGGTTTCACACAAGAGCCTGAAAGAGCCGTTGCATGAGTTGGTGCTTCGTTGCCAGTTTCAGTTCTCTCTGTGTGCTGCACTCCAAAGGGGCGCTTCACTACAACAGCGGTGCCTCCGGTGGAGGTATCAGTTTCAATATTGACTGCTTCGGGGGTGTTTCTGATGCCAACATTGTGAGCCGTCTGCGAACGCTTTCGTTCAGCATCATCCGCTGCAGATACAGCAAGGTTTGTATGTGGAAGCGGCTCTCCACTAGCTCGCGGTGCTTGCGTGCCATGGATTTCGTCCCCTGTGTCGTCCTTCCGCACCGTCCCAGTGCTGTGTCCAGACTTCGCATGCGAGTTCGAAGCTCTTCCATGCTCTGAAGCTCTCTTCTTTCTTCGGACTGACCTTTCGTTCTTGCGTGCATTGAAGCCTTCCGTGCTCTCCGTGCTGCTCTCTGCGGCAAGACCGGGACGCCTTAAGGGGTTCGAGTGGGCACTGGTACCGTCATGTGTCTGCGAGTGACTGGTATCCACACCGTGAGGCTCATCGCATTCGCCAGCAGCGACGGTCACTGCTGTAAGCGGCGGCAGTTCTTCGGTTGCCAGTTGCTTGGAGACTCCTACAGTCTTCGCGTGACCGTTGGGTTTAAGGCCATGCTGACCTTGTCGCGAGACACCCTGCTGTTGGCTGTTCGACACTGTGTCCCTGCTCTGCGTATCATCGGAACAGCCGTCATGCTCAATGTTGACCGCTCCTGTCATGCGCCCCTTTGTTGCTGTGTTGTGCGGCCTTGCCGGCTCTTCTCGCAAGCCGGTTTTATCTTTTGGCTCCCCCAACGTAGATGACAAGGCTTCGTCCGCTTGTTTGTCATGCATGACCCCCGGATCGGATAAAGGTGGTACATCTTTCTCAGCTTCGTCGATGCTGAGAGCTGAAATGCTCGTTGTGTTTTTGCCTTGCTTGGCTTGCTTCTTCACCACCGACGCTACAGAAGCTTCTGTGTCAGAGCCCGCCGGTTCTGCTCTGGGGGCATTCACAGGAGTAGTGCCTGGAGATCCCGCAGTAACAGGAACGGTGCGCGGTATTCCACAACGACCAGGTCTACTAGCTGCCTCAGTATCAGACCCGCCAGCATCACACGAGGTACTTCTTCCTGTTTTGCCACTGCCATTCTTTGAGGTAGATGCCTTACGTTCTCCTTCGCGCTTTTGTAACGGTGCTGTTTTCTCCTCCAAGGAAGAAACGCGCCTGCTGGTGTCTGTCTTGGGTATTGGTGCTCCTGCTTGGTGTAATGGATGTAGGGTAGCACCCACACTTTCTGCTTCTTTCAATGGTGTACCAGCAAGATGTCCACTAGACCCCCGTGTGGTCCCAACTCCCTTTTTCGGTACAGCAGCTTGAGTTGACTGCTCGTGTGAATCAGGCCGTGTTAAGGGAACCGGTTTGCCCCCTGCATCATCCGACCACGCTGTCACACTGTTGTTGCTGTCGGTCTGCAGTGGCAGTGATGGTGTGCTGTGCTTCACACGTGGGTTCGAAAGAGATCTTTCACGTTGCAGTGCTTCTTCCTTCCTGCTACTTAGCACCTTGTGACTGTCAAAACCCTCGGTGTCATCCGTGCCGCTTGCTTCGTCAAGTCTGCGCTGCACTCCAAAGGGCTTCTTCGCCTCGATAGCAACTGGTGTGCCTCCCAAGGTGTCGGCATCCCCTGTTGTCTGCGAGAGGGAGGTGCGCTCCTCGCCGGCTGCGTTGTCCGGTGCAGGTTCAGCACGAGTGTGAGTGTCAGTGTCGGGTACGCGCTCTGGTGCTGCTGTTTTGTTGTGACGACAAGTGCCAAACCCGTCCTGCTTTGCTGCACCTCTCAAGCTGTCACCTGAGGCTGCCTGCCGGTGCGATGCAAGAACCTCAGGCCCCTTGCTTGGATGAATGGGATCTCCCCGAAGGTACTGTGACTGGTCTTGCCGCCCGGCCGCCCTTCGTGCTCCAGCAAGCTGTCCAAGGCGACGCCCAGCCTCCTTGGTGGCCTCAACCCGCGTCGGGGAAGGAGAGGGGACAAGTGTGGCACCTTGGCTCGGCTGATTATGTGCACCCAACTGTGTGCTGCTGAGCTGAACTTGTGAATCATCCGACCACACGGTCCCACTGTCGTCGCTGTCAGTCTGCATTGGCTCGCTGCCCCGTCTCGCAGATTCAGCACGAGTTAGTGCCGTTTTCGGAATGAAAACTGGTGTTCCAGCCCTGTATTGCCGTGGTACTGTACCAGTGTCGGGTGAGTGCTCTGATGCTGTTTGGTTGTGCATCGGTTCGCGACAAGCGCCAAGCTCTTTCTGCTTTGTTGAATCCCTCAAGTCTCTCGAGGCCTGGTGCGGTGCAAGAGAGGTTGCTTGAATATCAGGCCCCTTGCTTGGGTGAACGGGATCTCCCTGTAGGTACGTTTGTGGTGCTGCAGAACTGTCCACCTCACTGAAGGACCTCTCTACACCGCCGCCTTGCCCCCCAGCCGCCCTTTGTGCTCCAGCAAGTTGTTCAAGGCGCACAGCCTCCTTGGTGGCCTCAACCCGCGGGGGGACACCAAGTACGGCACCTTGGCTCGGCTGATTGTGTGCACCCAACTGTGTGCTGCTGAATTGAACTTGTGAATCATCCGACCACACGGTCCCACTGTCGTCGCTGTCAGTCTGCAGTGGTGTGCTGCCCCGCTTCGCATGTTCAGTACGATTCAGTGCCGTTTTCGGAAGGAAAGCTGGTACACCAGCCTTGTGCTGCTGTGGTGCCCCAGTGTCGGGTGAGTGCTCTGGTGCTGCTGTTTGCTTGTGCATCGGTTCACGGCTAGTGCCAAAGTCGTCCTGCTTTGCTGAATCCCTCAAGCTGTCTCCCGAGGCTGCCTGGTGCGGTGCAAGAACATCAGGCCTTTTACTTGGGTTAACGGGATCTCCTTTCAGGAACGCCTGTGGTGTTGCAGAACTGTCCACCTCACTGAAGGACCCGTCCTCATTGTCCTCCTGCCACCCGGCTGCCCTTCGTGCTCCAGCAAGTAGTACACTACGCCCAGCCTCCTTGGTGGCCTCAACCCGCGTCGCCGGCGAGGGGACACCAAGTGCGGCACCTTGGCTCGACTGCTCGTGTGCACCCGGCTGTGCGCTGCTGAGCTGAACATGTGCACTATCCGACCACACGGCCTCACTGCCGTCGCTGTCAGCCTGCAGTGGTGTGCTGCCCCCATATTTCTGTAAGCCGCACAGATGCTTCGTCACAGAATCCTTTATACTGCCCCTGCGTGAGCTCTCATGCTCCTTTTCATTTGAGTCACCACCTCCTTTCGTTGTAGTGGTGCCCTGTCGGGGGAATTCGCGCGCCCCAACGAGTCGTCCAGTCGCAGTTGGTAATGCAGCCGATCCTTCCGTTCTCGTCACCTGCTGTTCTGCGCCTGCTGCGCCAAATGAATCTCGACCACCAGCTGGGGCACAAGGAGCTTCCTTCTCAGCGTCCCTCAGCCCCGACACTGTATCTGGTACACTGATGACGTTGTTGCGGCAGAATTCTATTGGCTTTTGATCAGGCAAGCTGTTCACTGCACCGCACCTTTTCCCAGCACCTACAGTGCCCATATCAACAGGCATCCTGTTATTTTGCAACTCTGTGGGTGATTTGCCCAGTGAATCTCGACCATCAGTCGGTGTTTCGTTCTTTGTGCCCCCCTGCCCCAACACTGCATCTGGTTCACCAATAGCATCGCAGTAGGCAAGTCCTTCTGGCTTCTGAACAGGCAAGCCCCACAAAGAGTTGGGCTGCTGTGCGAGCACTTGGGGGCCTTGCTCTGCGGGTTTTGCATGTGTTGCTGGAGTATTCTTCACCTCAGTAGGTTCTGTCATTGAAGCGGCGTGCGAATGAACTTGGGGCAAAGTGGTAGTTGTTCCGGTATGCCTGACGCCGGGTGACTCCGTGTTCGTATGTGTAGTACCCATTCGTGGCACAGTGCCCGCTTGGCTCCCTGCAACCCACTGTGTGGCCTTCGATGCTGCTGTAGGCGGTAGTGGCCTGTTACTTAATTCAGAAGCGTCACCCCTAGAGCTGTCCAGAAACTCTTCAACGCGGGACTTGAGTGCGCTCTCAGAGGTTTTATTTGCCCCGATGTCCGGAATCATAGCATTCGTGCGGGTATCAGGGTCTTCATGCCGCGTTTTGAGAGCAGCAGAACCGCCCATTCCCTGCTGAGACACCACTCCATCGGAAGGCAAGCAGTCCCTGTGTATCATCGTTGATGGACCCGAGTCGTTGTTTTCTCCATCGCTGCACGTCTCTACGAATGGCGTACGACCAGCGCCTCCTCGCTTCTGCTTCAGAGTCCCGAAGATGCGTTCCTCTCCAACGGGCTGAGTTGTTTGCACCCTTGCAAGTACATCTTGCGGCAAAGTACAGCTGGTCGACACTTGTGAGCGCTCGCTTTGCACACAATGTTCAGCGAGCATGCTCTCCTTGTCTCCAACAACACTTTGCAGGGCGCACCTTGCAGGGTCCGTTGAAGGTGTGTTTTGCAAATTTGCAGTGCTGGTTGTGTGGGTGAAGGTGCTGCGTGTGTACCCCGTGACCGACATCACAGACGTGACTTCGATAAGCTTTTGCTGTGCGTGCTCCATGCTGGTGCCCTGCTCTGCTGTGTGAGGTGCCTCGCACAAGACGGTTCCGGTGCACACATCATGGCAGGCAGTCGACGTCGCAAACGACTTCTCATTCGCAGTGTGCCTCAAGTAGCGCTCTTGAGAAGCCGGCGAAGCACCGAGTTCGACAGTCTCTGCTAACTCTTGACGGGAGTTGGGGGTGTTGAAAGGGGTGCAGGCTACGGTAGAAAATGCGGCTTTCTCAAGCGGGATAGTCTGAGTAAGTGTGGCGGGGAGGTAGTCGCGGGAGGGATCACACCCCTCCTCCCCTCTGCTCTCCCCGAAAGGGCTTGACGAAGGCTCATCGCAGCCATCGTAGGAACGCACCTCGCTCGACGGGGCAGACGGTCTCAACGTGTCGACGGTGACACCGTACTTGTTGCGCACGCAGATCTCACTGGCCTCGTTCACCTTGCATACCGTGTTCAGGTACTCCATCCAGTCGTCTTCCTGTTCCTCTCTATACCGCACATGTTGGGTTTCAGAGTGCCCTCTTACACTCTCGTACCCCACGCTGCTGTTGTAAGAAGTGCTTCTGTGTTTGAGCTCCGAGGTAGCCATTGAGTCGTCCATGGACTCTGCTGCCTGCCACCCTGCACCGCCGTATGTGTTCATCAAATCGTCGATGATGACCTGCGGCTGCTTTCCGTTGTTCAGAGCGGCGATGACCTCGGAGACCTCTTCGAAAGTGAGGTCGATGAGAAGGGCAGCCCACATGTCTGCGAGGCCTATCCTCAGGCACAGCTGTGACACGCCTGGGTAGATGAGCGTGGAGAGCGGCACACCAAGCTCGTCCGACTGCTCAACATGGCACATGTTAGGGACAAACGCGTACACAAGCCGCTTCTCCCCTCTGATGAGGTCTTGCAGGGATCGCAAGGAAAGCTCTCGTCTCCCTTCCGTTGAAAAGCCCAAGCCGCAGTCCTTCAGCCGCCGCCATCCGTTTGCCACTACCTTTGCAATAAGGGGGTTCAACGAGACTCGCAGCTCGTGCATCACCTGATCGCTGACGAGGAAGTCCTCCCTGCATGAACCGCCTCTGCCGGTCACCAGTGTGTTCAAGAAGATCTTCTCAGCACCGTCTAGGAAGGCATCGTCTTCAGAATGGGTTGTTCTTAGAAAGGTGACACTGCTTGTCCCCACCTCACATCCGGAGTTTAGATCTTCGAGCATTGCTGAGACAAGCCCACGGTGAAGCCCTGCAGCGATCGCAATATTCTGCTGGGTAGGCTGTAAAAGCAGCTTTTTAAGTGAAGGGACAGACGCAAATGCGGCCGCTTGAGATGCCCCGGCGAAGTCGATCGGCTGGCATCGAGACAGAAGCATGATTAAGTCAAGCAGGGTGGGCAGCAACGACCCGAAACGGAGAGAGAGGAAGGTCTTGGCTAGATGATAATTCCTGTAAAGAGGACAGTTGTCAAGCCCCGTCACCATGGACTGGTGCACGTGGAACGTTATGGGCGAACCTCGAGCTTCGTTGTTGTAAGTGACTGTGAAGCTTGGGTTTCCAAATAATTCCAACAATGCGGCTGCTCTTTCGAAGGACTTGTTGAGGCGTTCCTCCAATCCTTTGATGACGAACTCGAGTGCCGCTGTACAGCCTCTCACACAAATAGACACGCTGCACCCTGGCCTTCCCTCCATGCCTGTGAGGTCGTCTTCCCAGCGAGCGCCTTTCTTAATTCTGATCAGCTCTTCGTTTTTGGTTTGTGCAATTTTTAGCACTTCTCGAAGCTCAACAGCTTTCTTGGATGGTGTCATCTTTTTTTTTTTTTCTTATAAAAAAAAAAAGGTGCCGTGTTTATATCTTTGTATTGTGATGGGTCAGAAAAATTGGGAAGCAAAATAAAATAAAATAAAAAGTGGGGATAAAAAAAAATAAATAAAAAAATAAAGGAACACAGAAGGAGAATTATGAAGGGGGGGAGGTAAAAAAAAAGAGAAAAAGAAAAAATGAAACAATAAAAGGGGGGTATCGTGTGGGGGGGGGGGGAGTGTATTTTTTCCCTTCTTTCCCTTTTTCCCCCCCCCTCCTTCTATTTTCTTTTTTTTATTATCTCCTTTTTTTTTTGGAAGTATCGGAAATCTTTAGAGAGGGGAAGGGGAGGGCACGACCACCAGTAGGGAAAGAAACGGTGGTGGGGGTTTTTTTCGTTCCTTGTTCTCTTTTGTTTTCTTTCAATTTCTGTTAACACACGAAAAAAAAGGGGGGGGAAGGGTAACAGTGTACATGCCATCAAAAGAAAACAGCTTTCTTTTTTTTTTTTTTTTTATTCTCCTTCTTCTTGCCCCTTCCCGTTCCACGGGTTTCTCTGATCATAAGGCTCACTTTGACAATACTTGTTGTTTAGTAAACCTTAGTACAGCCTTATGAGTACAGAAAAGCAACAAAAAAAAATTCTGAACCGAACTTACTACTCTAAATTCTACAAGCTATTTGGGGAGAGGAGGGAGATGACGATAAGGGGGGGGGGGGGGGGGGGGAGCCCAACCAGGGACTTTTTTTTTCCCTCCGTTTTTTTTTTTTTTTTTTTCTTCTTTCCGTCGAAAACTTTGCCAAAGTCTCTATAAGAGGGCTTTAAAAAAGAATAAATCGGAGCTTAAGTACTTACGTGTACTAGGCAATCGAGAGACTTTTTTTTTCCCCCATTTAGTTGGGCAAACCCGGGTTTGCAAACGAATTCAAATAAGTATTTAAAGGGGGGAAAAAAAAAACATTAAGATAACTGGTACTATCACTTTTCGGGAAACATAAAAAAAAAAAAGAAAAAGAGAGAAACTAAATTTGCCATTGCAGCCTTTTTCTCTTTTTTTTTCTTCTTTTTTTTCTTTTTTTTTTTCTTTTTTTTTTTTCCAGCTCATTTAAAGATAAAAAAGGGGGGGGAAATAAATCAACCATTTTCTTTTTCTTCCAAATACGCCCTTTTTTTCTTTTTTCTGTTTTTTTTTTTTCTTTTCTTTTTCCCGTTTGTTCTCCTCTCCCCTCTTTTTTTTGTTTTCTTCTTCTTCTTTCCTGCACACAACATAAAAAAAAAATTGAAAACGGGAAAATGGATGGGGGAATGAAACAGGGGAGTTGGAGACAGATAAAAAAAAAAAAAGAGAAAAAAAATGAATTGGGGAAGAGAGAAGAGAGAAGAATAAAGAGAGAGAGACGAAGTTAGATAAAAACAGAAGATCAGAAAAAGAAGAAACAGAAAAAAGAAAATGACGATAATTATGGAACTTCAGGAACTTCATTCCTCTCCCCCCCCCCCCCCCCCCCCTCTCTCTCTCTCTTTATTCTTATTTTATTTGGCTCCGATTGTTACCTTTCACCGGTCCTACCCCCCTTTTTTTTTTCTCCTCTCCCTTTGATGTGGCATATACTTGCACCCCCCTCCCCCCCAAAAAAAAGAAAGAAAATATACTTTTCCCTCTTTTTCTTTTTTGTTTTAGCAGGACAAACAATAACAAACCCAGACCTAATTCTTTTCTTTAATTTTTTTTTTTTTGAATTTTTTTTTTTTTTTTTTGTATCCTTAAAAAAAAAGGGGGAATTTTTCAAAATACCACAACATCTTTTACAAAATGGTACGAGGAGGCAGAGAAAGGGGAGAGAAGGGGGGTGATTTCCTCTTTTTTTTTTTTTTTTTTTTTTTTTTTTTCTTCTATTTTTTTACTAATAATATATTGTTCACCTTGAAGCGGCCGGCGCTGCAGAAGGCACAGCAGAGGCAGAAGGGGTAGGACGGTCACGCGACCGCCTCTGGCGGTTGGGGTTCGGGGGACGCTGGGAGTTTGGCGGCACATACAAGCCAGTCCCACACTCGCATCTAATTGTCTCGCCTGCTGAGGCTGTGAAAGTCCTTCGACAACCAGGGCAAATGACTAATGTAACCTGCCTCTGGTCAGGGGGGAGAGAGGACTTGGTGACAACCCTGTTATCCGCCCGCCATAAGCTGTTCCCCGCTTGCGGCTGTATCAAATTCTTGCAAACACATTTCACCACCTTACCAGGGGGCGCAAAAAGCCTTTGGCTGCACTGATTGCACACCACAATGACAGAGGTTGCTGGATCCCAAGTCATTCCTGTTTTTTTTTTTTTTTTTTTTTTTTTTTTTTTTTCTTTCTTCTCCACCCATACTCTTCGGGCTTGGGGCAGGGTGGTCCGGAATGTACACAGCAGGTATTTTGTTCATTCTTCTTATCCTGTTGGCCTCTACCATTATGGAGGCACGGCAGAGGGGGCACTTAATGTCTTTGTCGATTTTTGCCACATTTCTCGCCTTTTCGACTTGGTCGGAGATCTGCTTCTCCCTGGTCTCCACGTACTTAAGGAAGCACTCCATACAGAATTTGTGCCCGCACTTGGTCACAACACCCTTGTTGAGATCCTTCACTGCAGTGAAGTCTTCAAAGCACATGGAACAGCTGAAGTCGCTTGCCGTTGTCCCAGTGGATTCTTCATGTAGTTGCTGTAGGGGGGGAAGGGTTTTTTTTTTTTTTTTTTTCTCGTTGCCACACCTGTGCTAGCTTCATATCATCTTCCTCTCGCGTCTTTTGCTCCTCGCTGATCGGCCTCATCGACATTTTTTTTCTCTCTCTTTTTTTTTTCTTCTTCTTCAAAAAAAAAAAACGACCCCTCTTCCTTTTTTTTTTTTTTGGGTTGGAAAACTTCTCCAGGTTTTACCGGTACGTACAAACAACGGCCAGTTCCTCTTTCCATCTTTTTCCGCTGGGGCATACAAAAATAAAAAAATAAAAAATAAAAAAAAGAGAATGTCATTCAAATGAGAAAAGGAAAACAAAAAAAAAACAAAAAACTGCTGTCCAAGAGCACCTTTTTTTTTTCTCTTTTCCCCCCTCCCTCTTTTTTTTTTCTTTTGTTCTCCTTCAATGATCCTCTTTGAAGCGGCTAGACAGAAGAGGAAGAACAATAAAAAGTAAAAATAAAAAATAAAAATAGCATTTTCTTTCTTTTTTTTTTTTCCCTCCTTTTTTTTTTTTTTTCTTCCTGGGATAAAAAAAAAGTTGTAAAAAAAAAAAAAGTGATATATGATGTTTCTCTCTATCTGTCTCTAAAACCCTTTCGGCAGCTTGCGTTTTCCCAACATGACAGCCTGCTGAACAGGACCTCGTAGCTCGCGCGGGAGGACCTTGACCTTGGGCTTCGGAAGATCTTGCTTTATAGGTTTCGGTGGGTTTTGCTTTTTCCGTTTATATTCAAGAAGAGCGGCTCTCGTGCATTCGTCGTTCATGGGACGCGTCGCATCTTTATGCAAATCCTTCTCTGTGAGGTTTCCTTTTGGTTGCGGGAGGGAACCGGCTCCTTCGAACGAACCACTTTGGAAAACGACCCCTCGTTCCCTTGCATCAACAATGAGCTTCCTCCACAGGTCGCTTTCTGCCATTGTTTCAACATGACAGACCACAATGACAATACTCTGACCTCTCGTCAAAGAAACGTTGACACGTTCTGCTTTTGCGGTAAAGCCCAGACCCTTAGCATCGCCCGGTGCCCTCACACACGATATCACAATTGCTTTTTTCTCCCTTCCTTGGTACCCATCTACAGTGTCCACCTCCACCCCGTTCAACCGTTGCTGTATGAACACCGACTGGTCTTTGTAAGGGGTGATAACGCCAATATCTGAATTTTGCAGGTTCGCTGCCAGTTTGACCTTCCTCACAATGTTCATCACGACGCTCGCCTCAACAGGGTTCTTGATGCTCGACGAACGTTCGCTTTTCACAGTACGGCCGTTGTTCACATTCACTACGAAGTAAGGCAGGACAGGCAGCTGCGTCCTCTTCAGCAGCGATTCATGGTCGGTCAGCCTGTTGGAATAAAACGCTTTGCTAGGGAAGGACCGGATATCAGGATGCATTCGGTACTGCGTGGACAGGAGGTACGGGACATGCCCGCCTGCTCGAAGACGGGCGAAGAGGGAGGTATCGTAACCGCTGTTCTGTGCTTCAGGGGACAGGATGGTGGCTGGAAGCTGCTTATCATCACCGACCATGACACATGTTTTGGCACCGTGCTTCAAGGCAAGAAGGACATCTGGTTCAACGCATTGTGCTGCTTCGTCAATTACCACTGCTGTGAACTTGTTTGGGAAATCCTTGCAGCTGCCCAGTGTGCTGAACACTAGCTGTGCGGAGTTCAAGATGGACGCTTTTGCTTCTGTCCTACCTTGTTCTGCGGCCTCTGCGGCTTCTTTTCGTTTTCTGGCTTCTGTTTTCATTTTGCTCTGCATGAGTCGTATTTTTTCTGCCAAGTTCACATAGTCCGAGCCTGTTTTCTTCGTCATCATCTTCAGTTTTGTTTCCTCCGCAGCGAGCTGGCTGCACAGCAAGGTGTAGCTGTCGTGTGTTCTGTCGACCTGGTCCCGCTTCGTCCCTAGCTGCAGCTCCACGATGTCCTCCAAGAAGAGCGGCCATAGTTTTTGGTTCACCTTTGCCCTGACGCCCACACGGACCATGAGCGGTTTGAACACCTCGCCCTTGCTGTTCCGCAGCCCACTGGTCGCCACACGCAACGCCACCTCATCAACAGCGGTGTTCGATGGCGCGACCACAAGGACGTTCCTATGCCTCCCTTCATGCTTAGGCCGGTCCACGAGCAGCGCACCAAGCAGCCCTAAAATCGTATGCGTCTTTCCCGTTCCTGGTGGACCTTGAATCAAAGAAATCCCTTCAGCGGATGCCGATTTGAGAATAGCGTTCCGCTGGCTGAAGTTGAAACGCCGGCCAAGATACGCAAGGTAGCCGGAGGGAATCGATGTTTCGCTGTGTGGTGTGAACAGGGGTTTGGCAGAGAGGAGGGTCCGAAAGAGAGGGAGGAGGGACAGATGGTTGATCACCCAGGTCTGATGGAAAATGGACCCAACGCGTGTCAGAGGGGAGACTTCGACACCTCTGCTGACGTACATCAGTTCGAGTTGTGCCTTTGTGAGGCAGACGCGCAGCTGGTTGTGTCTACGGAAGTTTCTCGTAACCTTTCCCAGCACCAGCTCGTCGGTGTTGAAGTCCATCGCTACTAGCTCCATTTGCGAGTAAAAATTTTGTGCGGGCATCTCGAACTCAATGACGACCTCACCCATGTCCCCTATCACCTCTGTCACAATACCCCTGTCGTGGTATGTCGCCCTGAACTCCTTGATGGCCCTCTGTACCCCGCATACGCCTTCTTCCAGAATGTATGGGAATAAGGTCTTTGCGTAGCTGTCCTCTGACACGTACGAGGTTTGAAGAGTGGGCAGCTTCCTGCCTGTCAGTTGGTGTGGCATCTGTGCATCGAGCAAGGAGTGCAGCAGCAAGTTCTGCTGACTTGGGAACCGCTTCTCCCTCAGCTGTCGAACGCTCTCCGTCGCCGCCTGTTTTTGCATTGCTAGGAACCGCTTGTCGCCTGCCGCAAGCGCATTGCTGTTCAGCTGTTTTTGCTGCACCACAAGCTTGTTGTTCGCTATGTTGATTGGCTTCGACTCCCCCATCTTGGATCTGGGGTCCACCAACCATACGGCTCCGCACGGCTGCTGCTCTATCTGCACCTGTGAAGTACCAGTAGCAAGCTTAGCCACCTGCCGCAAAGCTTTTTCTTCTCTCGACAGCTTCGGCATCCTTGGCGCTGGGGTCATGACACGTGCTGCCATGTCTACAAGGAAAGCTGCTTTCCCTTTGGAGGTGGCTCCGTGAGTTGTGACTTCTTCGGGTGCTGCTTGAGCTTTCGGTGGGTCCTCTTCCTCTACGCACTCTTCATCGTCGTCATCGTCCAAGATCCCAAGTGTGTACTGGGGCATGAACTCTGGACACTTTGGTTTGACAGGTGTGATGTCAGCGCTGTACTCATGGCCCTTCGACCAGGCCACGAGTCGCTCTGCAGTGGGCGTGTAGTGGGCAACACGTGTGATAGCTTCCACAGCGTTGGGGTGCCTGCCGATGATGCGTGTGAATAGATTCCTATCCTCTTCAGAGGTGAAGGCACGGGCCTCTGCGAGATTCGAGACAGCGACGGCCCATGAATCGGAGTCAACTGACGTGGTGGCAGCGCCGATGCAGCGGAGGACGGAGGGTGCCCATGGGCCTGGCTTCACTTGTCCTGCTGCCACCATGACCGTGCTGAAGGAGAAACCGATGTAGAGCCAGAAGCCCATGCATCGCTGGGCACTTTGGAGGACTTCGCCTACGTATTTGGAGTCGAGGTACGGGGAGAGTCCTTTAGCAATTCCTTGCAAGATGCCCGTGGCAGCGTGCGCAAACACAGCCAGCCGCACGTCGCTGTCGAACTCCGACTGCTCTGCGTCCTCGTCCATCGCACAGCATGCTCGCAGCGCCACGCCTATCCACTGCTTCGCCTTCTCGTCGTTCTTAGCGGTCTCCACCAAAACCTCACCAGCGTCGCCGCCCCTGGTCGCTGCAGCGTGTGCGGCTTTGTAGTGCGGCGCCAGAAGATACGCTACCCGCAGCACACCCATCTCCATCCCACTCACCGCCTTGCTGGCAAGCACATCGATCGCCTCATGCAGCTGTTTCAGAACATGCACAGGTGTTTTAGAGAAGGCTTCGGGCAGCCTTTCGTACAGCCTTGTGAACATCAGGAAGCGCTCTATGGAATGGACATCTAGAAGCGCAGAGAGGGGCAGGATGGAAGTGACGAGCTGCTCTTGTGTGGGGGGGGACAGGGTGTCCCAGGCCTCGGCGAGGCCCATGATGAGAGATGTGATTTTGGGGAAGAGCAGCTGCAGTTCCGGCTGAGGGGGTTTGAGCCCCTTTCTGGCAGAGGTGTACCACGCAGCGAGCAGGTCCGACCACTTGAGGACGAGCTTGAGGATGGTCTGGATGGAGGCGGCGACGGTGGCGACTCCAATATCGACCCAGTTGGGGTCTTTCTTGATCTCGCGGAAGCGGGTCCACAGGAAGTTGCACACCATGTCGCCAACAGGAGTTCCCTCGGAGCACAGAACAGCAAGAGGGAGCACTTGCGAAACAGTATCGGAGGAGTCAAGGAGGAGCTTGGCATGGTACGGCGTCACCAGCGAAGGGTGCTGCGAGAAGAAATCAGACAGCAAAGATAGATTCGACGGGAGAACAATACCAACGATTCGATGGAACACCTCTGCGGTGATACACTCTGACGGGAGATAATCCAGGATAGCTGTCAAAAACCACAGTTTAGCCTCTTCGATGGCGGCGATGTTCTGCGTCGTCTCCTCCACTAGGTACCCCTTCTCAGAACAAGCAGAAAGGAGGATGTGAGACGTCAGCGAAGCAGTGGGACAGGGTAGGGACGCGAAAAAATGAAAAGTATGCCAAAGCGCGGCACTGTTTTGTACGATGGGGATCTCATGAGTGACCTCGTCGTCTAGCGAGGGGAAGAGGTTGTCGTTGAGAGGCTCCGTGTGAAGGGACACGAGGGTTTCGTGAATGATCTGTAAAGCATCTGTCACATGGTGAAGTTCTGCGGTGTTTTGTTTTATGCAGTCCTTTGCCCAGTCGCGTACTTCTTCGTTGATGCTGCAGGCCAGCTTGCACAGGACTTCGCTCGACTCTCGCGGGCAGGCCATCGATACGTCGTCGTTCTTCCCCAGCACCTCACACAGCGCCACGTACCCTTCCGACAGAACTTCTTCCCCGCCTAAGAGCATCGTTTTTAGAATCGTTTTCAGTTCATCTCTGTCTCGTGCCGTCCCTAGCCTTTCTGAGACGCCATGCATCAGGTTTTTTTCTTTTCTTTTAGTTGCCTTTGTGTTTTTTTTTATTTGGGGGGGGAGAGGTTGTAATATTAAAAGGGGGGGAATAGAAATTTTTGTGGTGGTTTGGTGGAGATATTTAAGAAAAAAAAGAGAGCGCGTTTGTTTTTTCCCGGGGGGGGGGGTTTCTTTGAGATGAATGAAAAAAAGCCGGGGGGGGGGGGGGGGGGGGGTTTGGCCTAAAAAATGAGTAAACCCTAAGAAGCCGGGGTCAAAAAAAAAAGAGACATTTAAGGGTACCTGCGGTATGTGACAGGACGCCTGAAAAAATTCACTATGATTGGAACGAAGTGGTTAGCATCGGCCCGCGAGAAAAAAAAAAGATGAAAGAAGCAGGGGGGGGGGGGGGGAATGCAAATTAGTCACTGGTAAACTCGAATGCAAGCACGTGCAACCTTTTGCATATGAGCAGTGAAAACTGAAGAAAGAGGTGGGTGTGCTACCATGAGTCAGTCATTACTGTCGGGCAGTACACCCCAACCCCAGTGTGAGGTGTTTACTGCAGGGTCCGGTGGCTAGAGCGCCCCCTTTGCAGCAACCCTGGCCCGACATTTTAAAAAGGCCAGCCAACACCTTCCTTTAACTTGTGCTCAGGTGTCACCAACATGAGGGAAACAACTCGCTAGAGGGGAGGTGCCGTTACCCACCTTGGACTTGCGCCTGAATGCCCAAAAGTCTTGCTGCCCCTTTTCAAAAATGTTAACTTTTTTTTTTTTTTGTCGTTGTTTTTTTTTTCTTCTCCTCGATAAAAAGTCACAGAAATAAAAGGGAAAATATCTCGAGTAAGCCTCAAAAGGGCAATCGTTGTTAAAGGATGCGAGAAAAAAAGCGTGAGGGAAGCATTAAAACGGCGGTTCCAAGAACAGCTGTGTAGACGAACGGAAAAGAACGAGACAAATAGAGAACCGGCGACACCATCCTTGTAACAGACTACCTCACCATTATTGGCTTCCTGCTCAGCAGCAGCTCATTCGCAGCCATCAGCCACATGAACACGTAAGGTAACCACCTGATGCATATCCACCCCGTACACCAGGGTATACCACACAGGTTCTGCAACAGAAATTTCAACTATATAGGAGGGCCGCCTTGCATGTCCTTGATCTGTTCTTTAAAGCGTTCCTGAAGGGGTGAATAGCATGGGCGAATAATAAAGACATAAAGTCATAAAAAAAGGGGGGGGGAAGAAGATTTTTTTTTGTTTTTTCGCTCGCTCTGCGAACGACTCTGCCTCGATAAAGTCTCAGAAAAAAAAAGTTCACACTTGCGGTTTTTTTTTTTTTTTTTCCCCCCTTCTTTTTTTTGTTTTTTATTTTCTTAAATGCCGCGAAGTAAAAAAAAAAAAAAAAAAAGAAAAAAAAAAAAGAAAAAAAAAAAAAAAAAACACATGAAGAGATTTATCGTTTCTTCGTTCATTTCTTTAAAAAAGATCCCTGGCGGAATCGGATAGGAAAGAAAAAAAAAAAAAAATCACTCGCCTTTCACCCCCGCGGCCGTGTCTTCCGGTCCGGACTTCACCCTGCTTGAACAAATCTGTCTGTGTGCCAGTTCAAGGTCGTCTGGGACCCTGCCGACGAAATTAGTAACCGCCGCAACAACCTTACTGATGGGCTTTGCAGGAGGCACACCTTCCTTGGCCTCGGGTGATACCTCACCATCGGTGCTTTTTCTGTCTTTATGCGGGATAAGGTTAGAGGGAAGAACCAAAACGGCAGCTCCCACAGCGGCTATGTAGAGACGGACGGAAAACAGCGAGACAACGAAAATAACACACGACGACAAAATCGCAATCAGAACGAGCAGAATGGTAGCGATTCCGCTGACCACGGGATCCTCGTAACTGAAGAGCGAGGAGCCCTTCGAGAGCATCGTGGCGGCCCTGCCCACAGGATTGTGCATTTTCGCCGCAGATTTCAACGCCCCTGAAATATTGTTCAACTTCGTCCACAACGTGGGCTTCTTGAAGGGGTTATTCTCCTCATACAATATAACCTCACGAGGGATACGTGTTTTGCTCAACAGCAGCCCGTTGGCAACCAAAAACACCGCAACGACATAAGGCACTTGATACATGTGAAGAGCATACGATAGAATACACCACACCGGCACTGCACCCGCTGCATAAACACCATTCTGCCACAGAAATTTCAGTAATGTAGGAGGACCGCGTTCCGTGTTGAACCTCGCCGCACTGTCCTTCAACCTGAAAACCTCATCGCCCGTTGGCTGCGGTGTTTTAAAAACGGCAGCAGTGAGATACGCCTTGGGAACCAACCCCATCACTGGCGCTTCTGAAGGGGTGTACGACAGTGTAACATGGATAAGACCTAACGGACGTTTTGGGTCGTGCATCCCGAGCTGTTCCGTTACCTTGGAACATCCTCTGAAAGGTTTCGGTTGTTCAGCATTGTACCCCATCGCCTCTGGCTCCCCGCACGGGAGGAGGTCGATCCAAAACTCGTTCTTTGAACCTGCTTTCAATGACGTTAACGGGATTGCCCCACGGCCTAGCGGTTGCTTCACCGCAGCAATGCCTGATACATCATATGCACAGAAGTACAGAGATGATGTTGGGTCGGTGCAGGGTAGTTCGTAGGTAGCTTCGGATTCACCCCATTTAGGGTTGTGGGTCTGTGCTTTACCAATGGTTTTGATGTAAGATCCAGTGAGGTAGAACTCTAAATGTGGGTTTGGGGTACCCATGTCGCCGGCCCAGCCTGAAAGTCCACGGCATTCGTGGAGACGGAGCGAGATTGTTCCGCACTTAGGTGTTGTTGTGTTAAGCAAAATTACGTCTTTTGTGTTGTTTCTGAGGTCAGAGTGCACGTTTCCTCTGAGGGTCTTCATGCGACGTTGGACAGCTTTACCAAGGTACCATCCTGTGATTTTGACACCGTTTCGTGTCGCGCATTCGTTGCAGCATCTTTGTTCCGTGGCGTATCCAGGTGTGCTGAGAGATTGCCCGCTGCATGGACCGCAGACAGGGAGATGGCACGTCCTGCAGTGGTGGCGAAGGTTGAATGCGTTGAAATCCTTTTCACATAAAGCGCACTCAGTCTCCTCCTTGTCGATGTCTGGGGGAGGGATGTACTCACCGCTCTTGGGGCCTCGGTAGACCCTCACCCATCGCCGCTGCCTCACGAAGTCCCTTAACGTTTTCGTGCTGTGAAACTTTGAGAGGTTAAAATCTATAGCGTACTTCCATGGTTCTTCTGTCCACTCCCCTACCCATTCCCCATTGGGGATGGGCACTTCCAAGCCTTCTTTCTTCATGGGCCCTGACCCATACATATCGGTCCAAGATGGACGGTCGCCTGGAAGCCACGGGGCCTTCCACCCCTTTAAAGGAATCAATCTTTGATTCTCGCAAACAAAAATCTTGTATGTCTCGAAAGATGAGGATGAAGGCGACATTGGTTCAGCGGCCTGCTGGGCTTCTTCGGTGGACATTTTTTTTTTTTTTTTTTTTTTTTTCTTTTCCCCCTCCCCCTTCGTTTTCTTTTGACGGGTTTACACAATTTGTTTACGGTTCTTACGTACATAAAAAAAAAAAAATAATAATAATAAAATAAAAGGTCAAGTGTACTGTCGTTGTCAATAAAAAAAAAATCTTCAAGAAATTAAACTTGAAAAACATGCAAGACTTTCTCTCTACCAATGAAGGTAGAGATTATCAAAAAAAAGGGAACCTTCTCCCCCCTCCCTCCTATTTGTTTGCCATCATGGCCTCCCAGTCCACCCCGTCGAAGAAACGGTGTGCCTTTAATTTGTCAAGCCCCTGCAACCTTACCTCAGGATCCCTCTCCAAGAGGTTGCGGCACATATCCATTGCTGCCTCCGACATCGGCTCATCGAACACCAACTCTTTTCGCTGTTTTTTTTTTTTTTTTTTTTTTTTTTAAACCCATAACACTCCAAGGCGCAAATATTGTCGTTTTGAAAAATCGTTTTTTTCTCTAAGTACTTTTTCGTCCCCACGACCCCTGGATCTCCAAGAACGACTATAGTGAGGAGTTATTTTCAACTGCAATTAATGCTGCGCTGCATCACTTTACCTTGTTATCCACCCACCAAGTGGGTCCCAAATCCGAGTAGATAGGCTAAAAACGCAAAATAACGGGTGTGCATACTGTGCCCAAATTGTTCCCAAAAAACGCAAAGGTAAAGCCAAAACAGCTACGGACGAGGTCCAACCTTCATGGGTAAGGGAGTTGGTACCCATAGAGACCATAAAATAGGCCAGTGGGGAGAAAAAAAGCTGTCCCGTGGTACGCAGAAACCTGACGACGCAAAATGGTTATTCCTTCGGTTTTTTTATAAGAAGTTAACAGACGTCATCCAAGAAGAGACAAACAGGCAAAAGGACGCTGAGATTGATAAAATTTCGACCCAAGACTCCACCGCTTACTCGGATTGGGCATTGCGATGGGTTTACGGCGTGCCCAGAATCAGCAGTCGTATTGGTCCACAGGACCCATGAAAATCCCCCTTTTCAGTAACACGATGCCCAGGAGACGCTACCAGGAAATCAAAAGTAGCCTCCGCTTCACTCACACAGAAGAGTCAAACGGTGATGTGTTGTGAAGATACGGGGGTTTCTGGACAGAATTGGTGACAAGTGGGCAAAAGCAGCAGTGCCAGGAAAATATTTAAGCATTGACGAGACACTCGTACCTTCACGGGGCAATTGGGGGCTGCGGGTCTACTGTCCTTTCAAGCGTAAAAGATATGGCATAAAAATCTACTGCCTAAACTGCGCGAGCACGGGTTATCTTTTGCGTTTCACATCCACGCCACCAAAATCGAGGGGCACGCACTTGAAGATTTCAGTGTTGTGGAAAAAGCGGGGCTGGGGTTAACAGAGCCTTTGCGGGGAAATGACAACACGGTAGTTTGCGATAGCTACTTTTCGACTGTGGGTCTGGCCGAAGCCCTGCTGTGAGGGGCTTGCATTTCGTTGGGTGTTGCGGACTCTTCTGGTGGGCCCTAGAAGTGACAATAGTTAACTGCCATGCACTTCAAATAAAATATGGTTCAGGGATGCCAAAGAGATACACAACCCTGGCTGCTTTTAAAGAGCGCTTTCGAGAGAGCCTAATTGATGGGCCCAACGTTGCAAAAACACCACTCCCGGCACCCAACTAGTGGTGCACACACACCCGATACCCCAGATTACACCAAACGTGACCGCTAGCCACTCAAAGGGGGCACCTCCAGGGTCTGCAGGTTGAAAGGATGCACAAAACGCACAATCTACAAATGCTACACCTGAAACCAACACCTCTGTCCAAATAAGTGCTTTTTTCGTACCACTCTTCCATCACCCCAAAAAGGCCTCTTGACGATTTCGAGGCCGATATTCCACCCGCAAATAGGCACTTCTCTCGGTCTGAGACATCTGAGGGCCTGATGCTGCCTTTTTTGTCCCAGGATGCTCAATTTACACCCCCCCGTGCACAACCCATTTTGACATGGTCGTTTTTGAGCACCCTACGGCCATTCAACTCTTCATCCCCTTTGTATTTTTATTAATTTTTGAACTTTTTTTTAAATTTTCCTGGTCCAAAAAACCCGTTTTACCTGCAAACGGGGGTTGAATGCTGCCATTTTTCCCCTCAGATTATGAAAAGGAGCAAAAAAGGGACCCCTATGTAGATAGGCCCCGGAGTGTTATGGGTTAAACTCAAAAAACCACGCATACCAATATTAACTCGCACATCTCGTTCAGACTCATTGAATAGAATGGCGGCAAGCCGCTTATCATCTCGTAAAGGAATATGCCCAAAGTCCACCTGTTGAAGTTTCTTTCATGTGTGTGCGTAGGGCGTACCAGTCCACAGCTTTACCACGACCTTCACCAGTTAACAGCTCAGGTGCAAGATACTCAAGTGTGTAGTAGTCATCTTCCTGTGGCTTTGCCAAACCAAAATCGGTGATGTAACAGTTGCCTTCATTGTCAAGGACACAGTCGTCCAATTTGAGGCCTTCATAGATAATGCCCAAGGAGTGCATGTAATCAATGGCAAGGGCAATTTGGGCGGTGAAGTGGCGGGCTCGTCCTTCTGTGAATTTCTTTTCCTTCTGTAGGTGGGAAAAGACGCTACCACCGGTGAGGAAGTCAGGGATGAGGTACAGCTTGTCTTCCGTTTGTAACACGAAGTGCAGCTTCACGATGTAACGATGGCTGAGCCGTCTAAGGATGTCCTTCGCTGCTGGGATGACGTCCTTGTTGTTCATGACCTGCATGGCGTAGGTCACACCGGTGTCTTTCTTCGTGACCTTCATCACCTTCCCAAAGGAGCTTTTTCCCTCCACGCAGAGCGGTTCGAAATCTTCCAAACCTACGTTACTTGGTTTCCCACCGCATTTTTGAGGCGCCATGACCTCCCTTTTTTTTTTTAATTTTTCTTTTACCCCGTGGGGAAAAGGAAAAAAACAAGGGAAAATCAAGAAAGGCTGGAGAAAAAAAAAAAAAAAGAAAAGAAAAAGGGTAGGGGAAAGGCACAAAGAAAAATAATAAAACTAGTACTTTTTTCGCTACAACATGCACACACACAAACTCTCCTTTTCTCTTTTTTTTTTTAAAACCCCCCCAACACCAAGAAAAAAATAACCACCGAAATAAGAAGGAAAAAAAAAGGTAAGAGAAGAAAAAAAACCCCCCCTCTCTCTTTTTTTGTTGTTATGTCACAGAATGAAAAAAAAACCCCCCCCTTTCCTGAGAGGGTGAGATGGTTACACTTCTATTAATTTTTTTATCCCCCCCCTCGTGTAAAAAAAAAAATAATCTTGCATCCCATCATCGAGGGGGGATGCTAGATGCAGAGGGTCTAGACGCGATGTGCCTCCTTTGAGGGGGTTCAGCGTGGCCGTTATGCGGGGTAAGGTCCGGGTCCGGGGTTTTCTTTGGAGACCATATCTGGAGGATGCCATTGCTGCATGTGGTGGCAATTGCGGAGTTGGGGAGGAATGCCGCACCTAGCAACGGTGCCCCTGCATGAAGCCTCTCTAATACAACATCAGCATCCACCTCAGGCACAGCGTATCGTGTTTTCCAAGTAGGTGCCGGTGTTACCGACGTACCACCGTCACCTTCACTGGGAACAGAACTCGCAGCATCTGACAGTTGAACCTGTGTTGGGGACAGCGTGGGAGAAGCTTCAAGTTCCCCTGCCAACCCTTTGGCATCAACGTCCCAAAGGTACAACCTTCCATCTAAACAAGCGCTTGTTACAGTCACACCCCCGTCTGAAGCACGAATTGTGCTAGCAAAGACATCTGATACCCAGTTCTGCGGGCCCACTAGATACGCAAGTCGAGCGAAACCCACTGAAGAGTAGAATGCAACTGTGTCGTCTTGAGCACCGACTGCCAGAAATCTCCCGCAGGGCGTCCAAGAACAGCATGTTGCAGCGCCGAATCTGGTTGCTAGCTTTGCAACTACTTTGAATCTTGAGGTGTCCACAATATAGCAGTGTCCGTCTCTACCCGCTGCGGCTATCTTATCATTGACAGCGGAGCCTGATTGTGGGATGGACATGTGAAGGATGGCTTGTGTCGACAATCGCAAGCACAGAACAGGGTTGCACCCCGGTTTATTTTTCTTAACGCTTGGAAGTTTCTCATCCTCGTCGTACTTCAACGCTTCAACTGTTTGGTTTGCAGTGCAGTGCTTGTACACAGCACCCGATAGATGCCCGGAAAGAAACGTTGTGTACCCCGGCAACCATAGGAGAGATGAAACCCCGCATTCCTCACCGGGAGAGGACCGCTTCACCTTTTCACGTGTTGGCGGTGAGGTCACCCTTAACGTGAAACTGCCAGTTGGGAGGTTGTAAAGTAAAATATCACCGGATATGAAACCAAAAAGAATGTCGAAGTTAGAGCTGATCGTGTGGGTGAGAAGAAGGGAAGAGAAATGGATCTGCGCAAGCGACGTCGGATCACTACGCCTGTCCAGCTGTGTTATGGACACAGAGGAACTGACCACATTATCATGGTTTGAAACCGCTGTAACAAGCGGTGCTTGCGAAGGTGAGTAGTTTTTGGGTCGAAACGAGCACCTCAGAACGAGGTCTGTTGCCTGCCACGGGCGTTTTTTTGAAGAAGAGTAAAGTACGCTTCCTACCATTCCCACTGCGCTGCTGGCTTCCCTCTCTGAAGGCGAGAATGTTAGATCTGGGTTTCCCTCTGCCCAACTCAAGTGGCTGCTTGGTAAATCCTGGCTTTTCTGCCTCCTTACCGAAGATTCGTCATCCATGAAGAGGCCCAACTCATATCGAACTTTACCGCCTGCCACGCCCACAACCTCCCCAGGTAGGTTAAACCCCGTAACCCGGCGGTGGAGGTAGCTCGTTTCATTTGCACGCATTGTTGAGAAGTTATATATGTATTTTTTTTTTTTTTATATATGTTATTGCATATGGGTGTGTTTTTTTTTTTTTTTTTTTTTTTTTTTTTGCTGAGGAATTGTTTTTTTCTTTGGAGGGGGGGTTTTTTTTTTCTTTTTAAGGTTTTTGTCAATGGCATAGCAGCTAGGTGTTTGAGGCTTGCTTTTTTTTTTTTGCTCCAAAAATGTTGGTCAATGGAATATGGTTTATTAATTATTACTAATAATAAAAAAAGAGAAGAGGGGGGGGGGATGAAAATAGAAGAGGAATATTTTTTTTTTTTGCAGTTTTTCCTTTTTAGGGGTTGTTTTTTTTCTAAAAAAAAAAAAAAAGAGAAAAAAAAATGAAGGGGAAAAAAAAATAAAAGAAAGAATTATGGAGTTCTCTTTTTTTTTTTCATTTCCTTTTTTTTTTTTTTTTTTGGTTGCATTGTTTTAAAATAACTGAAAGGAAGAAGAGGGGGAAAAAAAAAAGAAAAAAAACCAATGCTCTTTGCTTTTCAAGAAAATCTATTTGCGACAACAAGAATAAAACAACTAACGGAAAGGGGAGGGGGGGACGTGCTAGCCAACAACCCACCAAAGAAGAGAACGAAGAAGACTGAGAGAGAAGAAGTTTTAAAAAAAATTTTTTTCCTCGCTGTGTGAAAAGGGGGGCACACAAAACTCCCAACAGTTAAATTTCATGTGACAGAGGGAGCATTAGAAAGTGGTAAAGTAAGCAGTATTTTTTTTTTTTTTTTTTTTTTTTTTTTTTTCACCTTTCGTCGTTTTAACTCATTCTTGCTGCCCCTATGGCCGCTTTCAAGACCTGGGTCAGCGTTTCGAGGAGGTGAAATAAAATATTTATGAGTTAAAGGAAATCTTTGTGAGACAACCCTTTATTCTCATCCACTACCTGCGCCCTTCTTTCTCTTGCCCATTGCTCCTTCAACACTCTTAGGGGGTGCTTGGTCTTCAGTGATGTAAATGTCCCCTCCTATTCCACCAGATCCCTGCCTTCGCACTCTCGATGGATTGCAGTGAGTGTACCCTCGAAATAAAATATAAAATAAATAAAAGTAAGTACTGATCAGACGGTTAGAAGGAATAATAAAAAAAAAATTAAGTTGGCAAAAAAAAAAAGAGGATATAATTATCAGGGCTTTGGTTGTTGCGCTTTTTCAAATTTTCGCATCGCAACGAAGGAACAAAAAAAAAGAAAAAAAGAATACCCCCCCCTTTTTATCTTTTTTTCTTTTAAAAATTTAATTTTTTTTTAAAACTTTTTTTTAAACTAAAAAAAAAAAAAAAAAAAAAAAAAAAAAACTCGATGATTTAAAGGAAGCCGGTGGGGGCACCCTGCACAAGCACCATTTACTTGATTACAGGGGGCGCACCTCGGCCTAGCTGTAGCTTCTTCTGCGTTCCGCGTCGTGTCCTTAATGCGTGCGGTAAATAAAAAAAAAAAAAAAAAAACTTAACCCCTCCCTTCCCATGTACTCTTCACAGAGAAGCAGAGTTAGAACAATTTATCTCCTGCAGGGTCCTTCGCGCTTCCAAGCAAATAAAGAATTGACAGGGTGAAGCAGACACAGAGGCCTACAGTAATGGCCCACAGCAGCCGAGTGTTCCAGTTTCGAAGAACGGTCACGGGACCGAGGAAGAGGAGGTAGCAGGGAAAGATGCACAGACTGTGGAAAGATGAGATCAGCGTTACCATGATCATTATCTCTGCGATCCGGCGGTAGACCAAAATTTCACAGAGAAGGATAACACAGCTCGCCAGCAGAATGGTGCTGCAGGACACAGCCACCGGAACCCCCGTCCGCTGCAAGGCACCCGCAACTGCGGCCTCCCTTGTTGTCTCTCTTGCGAGTAGGCTTGATTGTGTAGCATGTATGTACTCCAAGTACCCCTCCATGATATGGATAGTGTACTCTGCAGCAATGCCCACCAGAAACGTTAGGCCAACCTGATTTTTTTTTTCTTTTTTTTTTTTTTGAACTATACCTGCTCCGGGGGTCCCAGTTCCCACCCCGCTAGTTTCATATATGACATTGTCAGGACCACGATTCCCATTCCAGACAGAGACGCCAGCACCTTTTTTTTTTTTTTTTTTCTTTTTTTTTTCTCTCCCATACCATCAATAACAAAGAACATGAAAAGACAATCGCGATCGCGGCGAACGCAGAACCACCCAAACCGATAGCATAAAGAGTACCGCTTCTTGCTTGTTGCTGCGAGAAAATTGGAACAGGATAATTTAAAAAAAAAAAATAAAAATAAAAAAAAAAAAAAATACCTCTGTAAAGTACTCAATCCACAAGGGAGACCATTGGAAAGGGCCTCCAAGAAGACCTGCTTTCCCTGAGTCGATATTTGTCACAGTCTTCATATAGTTCTCCCACCGATCGTACGTAGAGCGGACGTTGTTGCGCTGCTGGACGTCAGCAGGCAGCTTGAACCGAAGCCGTACCCAAGCAACCCTGAAGGGGTTGGTTACATCCTGAAGATATGAGGGATCGGAAGTTGTGAAGCCTATGTAGTCCGATTTCTGCTTTTTCACGACAAACTGGTACAGTATCCAGTCGACCCAGGGTTCCATGCAAGGGAAGCGCAGCAGCCTTATCTCTTCGTTCGTACCTCCTTTGTACAGCTCTTCTTGACACCTCTCGCCACATTCTTTCATCATCTTTGGCAGTTGTGTGTCTCTGTAGACCACTACCACGTGTGACGCCAAGTACTGCGTCCAGTCATACATTACACATTCTCTGTGCGATTGGTCTACATACTTGAGACCATCTGCGTTATTCAGCATTCTGTTGCATCTGTCATTCAGCCACGCTTGAGAGTACCTAAAATCGAAGTCCTCTGCCCTTGGTATGCTCCCAGACATGAGGGTCGATGTGCCGTCCTGGAAAAAGGAGGATGTGTGGGTGTGTGTGTTTTTGTTGTAATACTTCGTTGTAGGCCCATGTGTCTTCCTTTATGTTGGCGCCTGACTGTGGCTTCAAACCGGCAACGATTTCGACCTGCGTGTGGGAGAAGTTTGAGGTTTTAAAAAAAAAGGGGGGAGTGGGTGGGTACCATAAGCGGTTTCTCTATGTCGTCGCCTTCGGGGAACTCACACTCGCAATTCCCCGTGCCCCCGCACTCCCCGCAGGAGTCCGCCGGGACGCCGTCGTCGCACCCCAAACAGTTGTTGTTGAGGTACCCCGTCGAGTTGATGGTACTGAACATGTTGGTGCACACACCGCAATTATCCCTCCACTGTTTTTGTTTTGTTTTGTTTTGATTTGTTTTTTTGTTGTACCTTGAAGTGAGTGTCTGTAGCAGAGACCCCGTCGCATCCTAGGATTTCGCCTTGATTGTTGCAGGAAACGTGGCCAGCGGCGATAAGCTGTTGGGGGATCGAGGCGGGGAAGATGCAAATATCGCACTTGTCACCTCCCCAGTTCCCGAAGCATCTCTTCCCGGTCCCTGCACCGCAGAACTTGTACTTGTCGGGGACGTCTTCGTCGGCCGCGCCCTTAAGGCTGAGAGGGTAGGGCAGAGGGCAGTGCGAGTGTTCTCGGCATGTTTCGGGGCAGGTTGAACAGTCGTCACCCCCCCACACCCCACCGACGCATATGCATGCCACGGATCGCGGGTCGGACACTGTGTCGAGCTCAGGACAGATTCCGGAGTTGGAACACGAATTCAGCTCGCAGTTCTTTCCGCCCCAGCACCCGATGCACACGCACTCCCCGTCGACTTTCTTGCCCCTCTTGTTGCAGTCTAGTTCCCACCTGCAGAACAAGCCGTCTTCGAAATCAGGGTCGCACACACATTCGCCGGTGGCATGATCTAGCTCACCGTGGTCGCATTTGCTTCGCTGCTTATGCGTGCAGTTGAGGCCGACACCCGCAATGCTCTCCACCCCGCGTGGGATGGAGTAGGTCGAGGTGTTTGTTGTGTTCTCGTCGGACTCGTATTTGAACCTGTCACACATCGTGCACATGCACCGCCCCTCGTCTTGTGTAGGTGCGAATGTCGGGTCAGTGCTGCACTTGCACCCGCAGTCATCGGTGCCGTTCGATGCGTTGCCGCCGACTTGGCAGTCGTTGCTGCACAGCTGTGTGCCGTCAGGCCAGGTCTTCAGCTCATCGATGTCGGTAGGGATGAAGCCCTCCGCGCATACCCCGCAGTCGCCCGACTTGTGGAGTATTGGGTCGTATTCCTCACCCGGTGTGTGCGCCCAGAACCCTAGGTTGTAGCTGCTGTGGCACACGCACTCTCCAGTTATGGGATCGCACGTGCCCCTTTCCTGCCTACATGTCTGAATGGTGCACATCACGTTGCAGTTCGCCTTGTACCCCGCGGTCCCCGGTGTCCCTAAAGGTCTCGGGAAGTGCTCTTTCTTTGCGTTATCCTTACCTTCCAAGAAGCACAGGTTGCAGTTGCCATGTTTAGGCTTTGTGGCACACATTGCAGACTCGTCTTTGCATTTGTTCTTCACCGGGACAAGGGAGAGGCCACACCCGGTGCCTGTCTTGACGTAGACCGTTGTGCCCTCAGAGCCGGGAAGGTAGCAGGTCCCACAGTCGTCATAAACCCAGCCTGCGGTGTAGTTGGTGTTGACCGCGCCGCAGGGCTTAGCTTGGTCTACACAGTAGCCCTCTGACCATCTGCAGGGGTTGCTCTCGCAGGTTGTTTTCACCGTGTGCACCATGCAGTTAGACTGCTGCCCCACGCAATCCACGCATTGGTTGCCGCCACCGCAGATACCACATGTGTCCATTTGGTTGAACATCTGTTTCCCGCAGGTCTCGTAGGCTTGCTTGTCGCTAGACAACTGCGTCCCGTGTGGATTCCCTTTCCCGAATGGCGCTGGGAAGTCAGTGTACGGCCTGTGGAACGGACCGCAGTAGTCGCAACTTCCTTTGATGGGGAACTGCTCCCTGACCTCCTTGAACTTCTCGTAAGTGCTTTGGTAGTCGAGCAAACGCGGCGCTTCCGGGCTGGCTTCCAACTGTGACAGCACCAAGATGATGAACAGCAAAAGCTTTAACGCGTACCCTAGCAAGATGAACGGGTACGCCGCTCCTAGAAAAGGCGTGTACACATTGTAGAAAAACCTCTCTAGTACGGTATAGCCTTCGTGCTTCTCACGCTTGCCCATGATGCGGCGGTCTTTTTCTTCGCGGGTCTCCCCCACACGCTTCCCGAACCTTCCGAACCTCCTCTTGACTTGCCCCCTGCGGGTCCACCAGTCGGACACCAACGTGCAGCAGTTGGTAAGGTTGCTCCACCAAGTGGTTTTCGTGTTTTGTTGCTTTGTGTTTACCTCAGGCGCGTTGCCCAACGGTACCTCTCTGAACGTCTCGTCGTTGTTGCGGTTGCTGTTGTCTTGTTCGCCCGCCTGGGCGGCGTTGCCCTCGGCCACGGGGAGTGGGTCCACTTCCTCAGCGGTGATAGTATCATCCCTTGCGGCTTCCTCAGGCATGTCCCACTCGATGCCGCTTGTGACGTGTCGCACCTCGTCGTTCGACTCTGCGATTATCTGCGCGATCATCGGCAGCTTCTTCACACAGTCAAGCTTCCTCTGCGAAGAGGGATCGACGAAGAGGTCCTCGCCAAGGTAGGTCGAGACGTGCATGTTCTTGCTCTCCTCATCCCAGTGCTGTCTGTACCTGTCTCTGTATGTGGCCATGTCCACTGCTCCTTCAAATGTGTCAGTCTGAGCTGGCAGTGTGAGGCTCTTTGCTATTCCGGTCTCCAAAGCCGTGTAGGGAACGGGGATCTGGATGATGCTGCTGTAGGGCTGCTTCCTGCGGCACCGTTGCGGGCGGGTCATGGCACCCGAGAACTGCTCGAACGTGGCCTCCTGCTCGGCGGCGATCTCTTCAGTGGTCTTCTGTTTCTTCGGGCGGAGCTTTGCTTGTAGCTTCCCGAAACGTCCACCTGCTTCGCCAAACATAACCTTCAGCTTGTCCGCGTCTGTCTCCGTTGCAGGAGCAGGGAGAGGAGGCTCTTCGATGGCTGTGTACATGGTGGGGACGTTGTTCGTTTTCCTGCTAATTAAGTCGAAAGCACGGAGCGTCTGGCGAAGGATGGGCGGGTGCACAAGATGGCGGCGGCGAAGCAAGATCTCCTTCCTGCGTTGCGTGTTACGCCTACGGCGCGACACATGGTAGTGATGAAGGATCAAGACACACGGGAAGAAGGTGAGAAACATGTAAATATTAATTAGCATAAGCCACAGCATGAATACACCGTTGTCCCGAATTGCGGGGACGGGTGAGATGGCGTTCATGATGAACGCGACGCCTGCGGTGATGTGGGAAATGGTCACGCCCGCACCGGCTTTTCTGAAACAGAAAGCAAGGCGCTGGGGAACGTTCAAGGTGTTCTTCCTCCCGTTGGTCTCCATAAACGCAGACTGCCGAAACGTGTTAAAAAACACCATGACCCCGTTGAGGCTTACAGTCATCAGCACATAAAACGAGAGCAGTGTGAGTAACGACAACGGTTTGTCCTTAGTTTTTATATGTATGAATGTCCCGGAGAAGTACGTCAAAGTAAGTTGAAATATAGCCATCGTTGCTATAAAGAAGGAATGGGTGTAGAACCAACACGCTCCGAGCACTATCATGACAGCCATGAACACGTACCAGAAGTCCTTGTCCATTGCCTCGTCTAGCTTTGATTCTAAGATACCATCACCGCCAAATGTGACTTGAAGATTCGGCGGGATATGAGTAAGCCACAGCCTCTCCAAATTACTCTTTGACGGTGTAGGGTTGCCGTCGGCAACAGCGGAGACAACTGCGTCCAAATATGCTGTTAGAAAGCTGTAAAATCTGTTGAGGTGCTTTTGAGCCTCCGATTTCGACGTTATCTCCTTCCCGTCAACGACGAACGGACGGCCGATTATAATCTGAGAACGCAGGAGTAGTGATGTCGATGCAGAACTCCCGTCTTTGTTTTGGTACGCATCTGTGAACCAGTTCCACGAAGGATTTTGGCTGAAAAGCTTCAGAACGTCCTCTTCGTGTGTTTGAAACACGTCAGGGTCGACCCGTTGATCAGCTGGACCGTCGAGCGTTTTATAATGAAAATCCCAGAACAATCTCCAAGGACTTCCTGCTATCGTGTCGGACTTAATATCCCCAGGGAAATAATATTGTGCGAATGACGTAAACGGCGTGCAGGGTCTGTTGTCAACAAGGGTTGAAACTCCGTTCTTTCGGGTGCTTTTGTAGCAGACTCCCCAGAATAACGGGAGTATCCGGATTCGCTGCTCAACTTGTTTTATGAAACGGAGGTAGTCCTCGCGTTGCAAAAGGTTGAACTCTTCCCGGAACGATTTTGCCTTCTCCTCGGAGTTCGCGCACTCCCGGAGCTTGTCCTGATCCCGGACTTTAATTTTAAATTGAAGATCAACACGTTTCCAAGGAAGCCCTTGGCTTGACACCGAACTTACTTCAGAGTCTAAACCGGATTCCTCATTGTACGCGTATACTTCTAAAATTCTGTCCCAGTCTGTACTTGCAGCTTCGACAACATCCCGCTTGCGTACAGTTGAATGGTCTGAAATTTCAAAACTCTCGAGGAGGGTGTCAAAGTCCATTACATCACTGCTGAAGAGGCTCACGCAAGTTAGGAAGAATGGGATGACGCTGAAGACTAATATGCAGATAGTTGGGTAGCTGGCGATGAGGGTTGTATAGGCGTATGTGGGGTATCTTTTACCGATGACCGGTGTCGGCCGTTGTGGTAGCCCTCGAGACGACGACGCCCCCCCCGTTGCCACTCCTTGCCCTGGTGCTCCCACCGGCGCTACCTGCCCTTTTTTATTCATCCTACCCAAACTCCCTACCTGCCCCATTTTTTTTCTTTTTTTTTTTAAAAAGAATTATTTAGTGTAAAAACGGCGGTTGGGATCGCTGGGGGGGGGGGGGGGGGGAGAGGGGGGGAAGGGGGGATTCTTTTTTATATTAATTGTCCCTTCTTCTTCTTTTTTTTTTAATTCTTCTTCTTTTTTTCTTCCCCCCGCCCGGGCCCCCGCCCCTCTCCCCACCTCCTGTTTTTTTTTTTTTTTTTTTTTTTTTTTTTTGGTTTTGGTGTGTTGATTTTTTTTTTTAATGCGAGTATTGGGTGGGGAGGATAAATAAGAGAATAAGAAAAAAAAATTATTAAAATAATGGAAAAAAAAAATGTGAAGATTCAGATGGGGGGGGGGGGGGGGGGATGGGTGGGATAACAGAAAAAATTATCATCTCATAGTGAAACCCCTGTCACAAAAGAACAATAAAAAAAACCAACAATAAAACATCATCAAAAAAAAAAAAAAAAAAAAAAAAGAGATGAGATAAAGGAGGTTCCTGTTTTGGAACGTCCCCCTTGTCTCTACTTATCTACCCCTTTCTCCCTTCTGGGGCCTCGGCCTTTCTTTCTTTTTTGGCTGTGTTGCCTTTCTCAAAATATCCTCCCTTTCTTCTTGCCACTTTCTGCCCAGTTTCTTAAGGTCCTTCTTGGTTTTCTCTGATGCAAAAACTGGCCTTCTGTTCCATCCCAGACTCTTCTTCGCACCTATGGTTCTAAGCGCGTGGTTCTTCTGGCTCTCCGCTGGGAAGATCCGCTTGCCTCTGACCTTCTTCTGTATACGTGCCGTGTCCCACCCCTCTTGGATTCTTTCCAGGAGGCCGTGGAAACTCCGCGCTTTCTTCTGTATCATGTCTAGATCACCCTTCTTCCCCGTGATCGGCTCGACGCCCAGCGTCTTCTCGAAGTCTAGTACGAGTTCCATTGTGGTGACTGTCGTCTTCCTCGGTCCATCGTACCACTTCAGCTTTCTGTGCCACTTGACGATGTCTTCACCGTGCTTCATCATCAGGCTCCCGCTCACATGCTTCCTCAGCTCCTTCCATTCAGGTGGCGCATGAGCGTTTCCTTCCGTTATCTGTTCCCAGGGGTGGGTCGTGTACGTTTCTAGCATTCTCTTGTCCTGGAGAAGCTGGTCTCGTTTTGCCACCACTTCCAGCAAGTAGTACTGCGTCTTCCTCAGCCAAAAAAAAAAAAAAAAAAAAAAAAAAAAAAAAAAAAAAAAAAAAAGAACAGAGAAACGGACGTAGACCACGGTCTTTTTAGCGTCTTGCTAGCGACAAGTAAGAAGACAAAACCAAGCTATCGAATACTTATGACGGTGAAGACAGAAAAAAAAAAAAAAAAGAAAAAGAAAGAAAGGGTTAAAACTGTGAGGATGGATTACTCGTCTTTACGTTAGTAATGCACCTCATCACCTTGCCTTTCCTCAAAATACCCTGGGGTTCCCTCTCACAAAAAAAAAAAAAAAATCGATCTCTTAACGTCAATGTGACACAAGTTAAACGGCGCTCAGTAACGACGCAGTCGCTTCCAAGTACATGGTTGGGGGGGGGGGGGGGGGGGTGGCCCCATCCTGTTTTGAAAGGTCGGTCTGTGCCTAGGGTGACGACAAGTCTCCCTGCAGAGCACCTGTCACCCTGGCACAAACTTCCCTGAAATGACTCGCTTAAGGGGAGGTGTCGTTACGCACCTAGACCCAGCCAAAGGTCTTGCTGCCCCTTTGAAAGAACGGAAAAACGCAAGAATTGAATTCCATCATTATTTTCATTTTATATTTTCTTCCCTCTTTTCGCACAAAAAAAAAAAATGTGGAGCTAGCTCATGTGATTTATTATTTCAGTTGCGTTTTTTTACTTTTTTACTTTTTTTTTTTTTTTTTTTTTGTGCTCCCGTTTGTCGGGATTTCGGGGGTGGTGGGTGGAACAGGTGACAGGTTTCCTTTTTTTTGTTCTTTCATGGAAAGAAAAACAAAAAAAATAACACCGTTTGAATAATAATGTAATATAATAATATAAAAAAACCCCCCCTCCCCCCCCCCCTTTTTTTTTAATATCAACCAGAACCCTTGCCATCGCAGGGAACGTTAAAAAAAAACCCTTTCTTTTTTCTTTGAATTTTGATTCTTTCTTTTTCTATTCAAATTCCCTTTTTTCTTTCATGTATTTTGTGGCAAAAAAAAAAAAAGAAAAAAAAAAGAAAAAGGAGTGTAGCTTTGGCTGTTTGTTTTCCTGCATTCAGGATATAACTAATCCTGGACGGGCTTTATTTCTCGAGAAACCTTTCCCGTTCGCTTTTTTGCAGCTGTACATGAAAGCGTTTCTGCTTGTGCTGTTCAAGGCAAAACGGGAGGGGGAAAAAAAGAAAAGAAAAAGCGATGCTTTTAGGGAAACCCCACTACTTGCGGACCTTCGCTTTCGTCCAAAAGGGGTTCCACTCGTGTATCTTCCCGATTCGTTTTTTTGATCTTTCGTGCTTTTCTGTTTCTACGTCCTTGCGTCACTCCTAGTGCTCTGCGTGTGCGGCGCCTGCGGGGAAGAAGGGGGGGGACCTTCCCGCTGATAAAAAGAGATTTTACATGTTACAAAACCACATTTTATATTGCTAGACTTTCTGTTTTTTTTTTTTTTTTACTTCTAAGAAATGGGGTGTATCTCTCTTCTTTTTCTCCCCCCTCCAACTTTTTCTGTGAAAAAAAAAAAAGACACTCAGACCCTTTAAACCACAAGGGTATTACAACATAAGTAAAGGACCGCAAAAAAAAAAAAAAAAAAAAAAAAAAAAAAAATGAAGTGAAACCATTCTGTTGAGTAATTCTAAATATCCAAAACTTTTTTTTACAATTCATCCTGTCCATGTCCGGTGCTATCCAGACCCGAGTACCCCGTGCTATCCAAACCCGAATACCCTGTGCTGTCAAGACCGGAGAGCGAGGAGTAAGAAACACTGTTTGAACGAGAGGCGATTTTGCGAGAGGCGGACAAACGCCGTTTCCTGAGCATGGACTTGACCTTCACCATGAGGACCACCTTGTTCACGGCGGTCGTGATTTCTGTTTCCGTGACGTTAATAGGAGAGAAGTCCCTAGAACAGGCACCCCTGCCTGCTAGGTAGGGATGCGCCAGCACCTCATCAAGCTTAATCCGCGCAAAGGGGTCTTTGTTCAACAGTCTTTTGAGCAGCTCAGCAATTTCGCTTTCTTCCTCTTCATCGTCTCTTCCAAAAAGGTTGTCACGGTGTACAGACAGAGTGATCCGTCCTATATTGGAACCCTTGAAAGGCAGCTCCCCGTATTTTAAACAAAACAGTGTCACCCCTAGTGCCCACACATCAACCGCGAAAGGATCGATTTTTACATCTGTTGAGGTACCGAGGGCTTCCGGGGGTGAGAAAGCGGGGGTCCCGTTCCCCCGGAGCTCTTGGTGGTGGATGAAGCTTGAGACGCCGAAATCCGCTATTTTTATACGCCCGTCTGAAGATTCTAAAAGATTGTCCGGTTTGAGATCTTTGTGGAGAACACCTTGCGCGTGGAGATATTGAAGACCGCCTGCCACGTCTGCGAGAAGTCTTTTGAGTTTTTTGTCGGGAAGCGGTGATTTGTCGAGTTTTCCGGAGGCGAGGAGTGACGCCACGGGGCCGTTTTCGACATGGTCTAGAACAAGGTAAACCTTCTCTGAGGTCTCATCATCAATGACTTCGTGTAGGCGAACAAGGTTCGGGTGGTTGAGCTTCTTCATGATCGCGATTTCTCGCTTGTACTTTGCCTTGACCCTCGATTTCTGCATGATTTTAATGGCAACTGGATCACCTGTATCGTCGTTGTAGGCTAGTTTAACCTTTCCGTAGGCGCCCTGCCCTATGTCGGAAATGACCAGGTATTGGTTGATGCTTTTGTTGCCTTCTTCGTCCCTTATTACTTCTACAGAGGTTGTTTCTCTCACGAAATGGGGGGGTAGTCGTGCAGCGGGTGAACCTGGAGGCGATGACGGAGACGAAGAACCTTCCGTTTCGAACCCTGACGATGCTGTTGAGGAGGATCTGAGGTAGTCACGGCTTTGGTTCACGGTTCGTCGCTCTTCCTGCTTCTTGGAAGAGGAGCAGCAGCCTGTGGTGGCGTAGGCCACCGCAGCGCCCAGTGCCGTTCCCGCTGCCAGAGTGTACTTATATCCGTCCATTTTATGTTGTGGGCTTTCTCCCATCGTTTTTTTTTTTTTTTTGTTTTTCTACTTTTTTCCCCCCCTTCTCCCCCCCCCCGCTCTACCCCCTTGGTTTTTTTTTTTTTTTTTTCTCCCCAGGGTCCTCTTATATCGTGATTAAAAAGAAGAAGAAAAAAGGAGGGGGGGGGGAAAGAAAATATGAGTGAGGAAAATAATAAAAAAAAAAACATTAAAAAAAAAAAAACAGGAGGGTTTTTGGTGAGAGGGTCATCAACACTTTTTTTTTATGGATTTTCTTTTTTTTTGTTCTTGATAAAGTAAAGTAAACGCAGGGAGTGAGGGGGGTAATATATAAAAAAAAGAAATGAAGTTGGACAGAAAGGAGGAAGGTTGGGGGGGGGGGGGGGTAAAGAGGAAAAAAAGAGGGGGTAACGAGGGAAAAAACAAAAGAAAAATATTTTTCTTCTCATGATTTGTCATTGATAAAAACGCGGGTGGAAAAATAAAATAAAAAATAATTGTGAACAAAAAAATGAAAAAAGGGGGGTTGCTGAAAAAAAGTATTCTTTTTCGGTATAAAATCGAGAGGAAGAAGAGAAAAGGGGGGAGGGAGAAAAGAAAAAGAAAAAGGGGGAAAAAAAAATGAAATGTATGTAACTATGTGTGGTGCCGCAAGTAAAAATAAAAATTATTTCTTTTTTTTTTGTACACGGAAAAAAAAAAAAAAAAAAAAAAAGCAAATCTCCCCTCCCTTTTTTTTTCCTCTTGAAATGATCTTGCACAAATACACTATTTTCACCCCCTCTTTTTTTTTTCCTTTTTTTTTCTCTCTCTTTTTTTTTTAAAGTCTTATTTATTTGCGGGAAAAAAAAAAAAAAAAAAAAAAAAAAAAAAAAGCCCCCTTTCTATTCCTTCTTGCTCTTCTTCGACTTCTTAGCCGGCTTTTCATCGACGTCCTCGGCCTTACGTTTCTTCTCCTTCTTCTCCTTCTTTTCCTTCTTCTCCTTCTTGGGCTTGTCCTGTGTTAAAAAAAAAAAAAAATGATTTTTTTTTTTTAACACAAAAAAAAAAAAAAAAAAAAAAAAACACACCTCCACAAAAACGAGCGGCTCAGCCTTTGAAGCATCAGCATCGGCCTGCTTCTCCTCCCTGTTGTAGGTCTCGTCTCCCTTCTTGTCGGTTTTGGTCTTCTTGCGAAGACCGAATCCAACAGACCCATCAAGGGACATGAGTCTGGCCTCAACCCTCTCTCTGTAGGCGTTACCAGCCTCAGCAGAAGCAGTAGTGTCCTGGTTGAAGGAGTCGATCCTTGCTGCGAGGGACGTCTTGGCAGCAAGCACACGGGCCATCTTACCCTTGTGCTCCTTCTGCGCCTGCCCGATAAGGGAGGTGTTGAAGATGAGACCGTACTTAGGGGTTGCCTCACGCGCCTTCAGGGCCTTGAAAAGTGCCTTTTCGGCACCGAGCAACTGAACGGTAGAGGCAGGGTGCTTGGCAAGCTGGAGCAGCGATCCCGCCTTTGACACCAAACGAGCTCCAACAAGCTCGCCAACCATGGCAGTCAGGTTGGGCGCGATGGCCTGCATCCTGTGGCGGAGGTACTCACCAAGCTGCTCCCTGTAGTCTTGCATCTCAACAGACTCCCTTGCAAGCTTGGTCACATTGTCAATGTCATCAGTAGAGATGTCAGAACCCATCGACACGGCGGCAACCTATTTTTTTTTTTTTTTTTCTTTCCAAAAAAAAAAAAAAAAAAAAAAAAAAAAATAATAAACACCTCCTTAAGGGTCGCTTCGGTTTCTTCGTCAAGGATGTCTGAGAGGTCTGCGGACATGATGCCCTTTCTGGTTTTGCAGTCACGGACCACCTTTGCGTAGGCGATGTTGTCCTTGACAATCTTCTGCATTTCAGGGAAGTGCCAGCCGTACCATTCCTTGACCCGCATGACGTAGGTGTTGAGCTCCTTGTCGAGGTCGTCCATGAGAGCGATGGCCTGGATGATCATAAGATCGATCTTGTCAGGGGAGAACTTCAGTTTGTACCTTGCAAGGTTGTGCGCGAGGGCGAGGGACGCCTGGTTGTTGGTGGTCTCACTCACACTGTCCACGAGCTCCTTGATCTGGTGGCTGACAGTTCGAAGGACTTCGTTCACCTCGTCACCGTGAACACAGGGGATCTCCACCTTTTCCTTGATAGACTTTCCAAGTTTCACATCCCACACTGCAAGCTCGTCTTTGATCCCCTTACCCACATAGTTCTTTTTCAAAAATTTCTCCAGACCCTTCGAGCAGGTACCGTCCACCAGTGCAGTCACGCTCTCCAGCGCCTCTTTCGTGTCCTGTAAAAAAAAGATTTTTTTATTTTTTTTTTTTAAAGTTGCGTACCCTGAACGGCTTGAACGCGGCAAGCTTGAATTTACCCTTATCAGGGTTCACCACCTTCAGAAGGGCGTACCCGGTGGGCAGTTCGTAAAGGGCGTGCATTTTTCTATATTTTTTTTTTCCCTTTTTTTTTTCGCGGGGTGGGGGTGGACCTTTTTTTTTTTTTATATTTAAATTTTGAATTCCCCCACTCAGGTAGAAAGAAAAAAAAAAGAAAAAAAAGGAAAAAAAAAGGGGGTTGTGGGAAACGAGAAGAGGAATTTCTTTTTTTTTCTTTTTCATTCTGGGGAAAAGGGAAAAAAAGGGGGGGGGGGAAGCAGGGATATGTGGGCAGACAAAGAAAAATGGGAGGGGAGGGGTGAAACTATGTGCGCAGAGGGAAAAAGGCAAAAAAAAAAAAGTTTTAAAGAAAACAACGCAAAATGTTTTTAAGGACGAAGTCCTATTTTTTTTTGTGGACAGTTTAAAAAAAAAAAAAAGTTTTTTTTTTCCCTTTTGGGTCTGTGTGCTATTCTCCACCGCTGTGGCCCTCTACCAAAACTATCTTCCTTAGCCGTCGGTACTCTTTCCTTTGGCGATTGCTTTCAAAATTCTAAAGAAAAAAAAAAAAGAAAAATAATAATAGCTTCAGAAGAATCATGGATCAACTAATAAGAAAAAAAAATTCAACTAATGATGGGGGAAAGCATCGATAGCAGTCCAACCAAATAAAAAACAAGGGGGGGGGAGAGAAAAAAAAGTAGCAGGAATAAATAATCTTCTTCTTCTTTTCTTTAGATGTAAAGAAAAGAAAAATGGGAAAAGGGGATGGTAACTGGGGAAGCACCTGTACTAGGTGCATATAGGCACTGCCTAAAACAAAGGGGGGGGGGGGGGGGGGGGGGCGTGGGACGATAAGGGAAGATAAACGTGAAAAGGGGAAGTATTTTCTTTTTTTCATTTTTCTTCTCATGCATTCGTTCCTAGTGGATAAAAAACACAGCTTTTTTTTTTTTTTTTTTTTTTTTGTAGGGGAGAGAGGGGAAAGTGGGGAGGGTATGAAATCCAAAAATTCATTATGGGCTTCTTAAATGCGTTATTTTGAACAATTCTGTTTTTTTTTTTCCTTTTTCCTCCTTTTTTTTCTTCTTCCTTCTTTTTCGTGTATTTCCGACCGTAATTTTTCTCATTCACATCCTCGACCATCATTCCGGCCCCTTTTACTATTATTTTTCAAACACATTACTTCTTCCTTTTTTTTTTCCCCCCTCTTTTTTTTTTTTTTTTTAATTTATTTCACTGGGGAGAAAGTGGAAATTAAAAAAAAAAATTCTCTCCCCCCGTTTTCTTTTTTTTTTTTTTTTTTTTTTTTGCAGGCGGGACGTGTTTATAAAACGCAGTTCGTCCTAATGCCCTGCAGCTCACCAGTCAAGGGAGAAAAAAAAATAATATTTCTTTGCCTCCCTTACGAGTTTGAGACAGTCAAGTTAACACAATTTCACACTTTTCTGGAAACTTTTTTCCCCCGTTCCCTTTCTGTCCAGCTCCAACAGGGAGGTTTACTTCGTTTGATTATAGGTGGTGAGGTGGGGGGGGGGGGGGGAGCGCCAGAACGACAGGGAAAGGGGAAAGAAAAAAAAAGAAACAAAAAGAGAAAGAAATCTTCTTCGCTAGTTTTTTTTTTTTTTGCTAAAATGTTTCCTTTCTCTCCTTTGTGGCTTGAATGTAAAAAAAAAAAAAACAGTAAGGAGAAAGAACACGAAGAACAGGTAAAAATTTAAAGTAAAATGGGTCGGGGTGGGGTGGTGTGCAACGTCCTCCCTCCCTTTTTTTATTCTCTCTCTTTCTTTTTTCTCCTCCATACAGCCCGCAAAAGAAGTCTCATAGCACCCACCGGATTATAGGTTGTTAGGGGTAAAAAGCCTATGCACTTTTTTTTTCTTTCTTTTTTTCTTTCTTTCTTTCTTTCTGTCTTCTTTCCACTCCTTATCAATAAAACAAGAGAGATAAAAAAAAATTAAAAAAGAAACATGTGACACACAACAAAGATAGGCACCACAGCGTGTGCAAAGAAGCAAACAGCCGGTAGGGAAGGGAGAGGGGGTGATGGTCCACCCCTTTGCAGGAGCAAATATTGGTAGAGGGACAGGGGGAGGGGGAATCATGGCATAAGCAATAAAATACTATCAGCTTCACCTTTTTCAAACCCCGAAGGGGTGGGATCCTTCTCTTTTTTTCATTTTTTTTTTCCATTTTTTTTTCATCTTTTTCCCGTCCCCCCCCCTGTTTCTTTTCTGGGGGTAAAAAAAAAAAAAGTGCCTCGTTTATTGGGGGGGAAAAAAAGGCACGAAATAAAAAAAAAAAATATAAAAAAAAACTGAAAGTATTGCAGTAACCTAAACATGGGGTGAGGAGGGAGGAAGGGAGGGGGGGGGGGGGGGGGGAGATACGAAAAAAGAGAAATACAACAGCGCGGGACTTAAAGTTCATCTTGACGTGGTTCCCTCCACCGCTTCAACCCTGTTTCACAGTTTCAGTCCACCTTCCAGCCTAACCCCAGGACTCTGAGGTGGCCTCACGAAACGCCAGGGTGGCAGCAAGGTAGACGGTTGATTGCCTAGAAAAGACTGAGAGTGAGCCAGATATTTTCTTTTAAGGCAAACAAGTAGTTTAGTGCAGTTGTTTCCTCCAATTTTTTTTTTTTTTGTGCGAACTGCCATTTTTCTTTTTTTTTTTCCCTTTTTTTTTTTAAAGCCTCCCCCGGGGTTTTGTTTCATGCAGGTTTTAGTCCGTGCTTATGTGGCATGACCCGACCGGTTAACTTTAAAAAAATCTCTATTTTTTTTGTTGGAAAGAAAAGAAATAGGAGAGAAAAAAAAAAAAAGAACACTCAACCTCCCTTTCACAAGAAACGAAGCCAAGCGCCCTATTCTCTTTTTCGTTTTCTTTTTTTTTTTTCATCTTTTTTTAACCGCCCAGGCCTGACAAATAAAAGATAGGGGTGGGAGAAAAAAAGAAAAAACCGAAACAAAAGCGCGAGGGGATAAGTAGTTTTAAAAAAGAAAAAAAAAAACTAAAAATTAAAAAAAAAAAAGGTAAGAAGAAAAAAAAAAGTGCACACAGTAAGAAGAATTTAGGGGGTGGGGAGGTGAGTGATAAAGGGTGGGGGAATAAAAAAAAAAAAAAAAAAAGGAAAGACTAATTGTCATTCTTGAAGGGGAATAAAGAAAAAAAAATATCACTATGATTGGAGGGGAAGAGGGAGAGAGAATATTTGTCCAGATGACCCGCCGCAAAAAAAAAAAATAACTATTTATTGCCAACAAATAATGAGTCATTATTTAACTCGAGTTCCCGAATTTTTTGCACGAGGGCCCGCAGGGCCCGAGTGCAAAAAAACGGGTAACGAGTGTTAAATAATGGCTCATTTGGCGGCAAGTAAGTCGTTTTATTTCACTCTTCGTCATTTGAGTCACTCACTCTTCACTGCTTTCACTGCTGTTTTTTTTCACGCAGGTCAGCCTTTTTGGGGAGTTTCCTAAGGTAATATGGGGTTGCTATTTCGCCGTGGCATTTAAAGGGAAAGTAAGGCACTTATTCCCACTTTTAAGGGCTGGAATGGCCTCAGATGGCCAAAAATAGTCAAAATCCCACCCCAAAAAAATTTTTCAAGGGGTTGGGTGCATTTTTTTCCACGGCCTAGTTAAATAATGGCGATTTCGCGTTAAATAATGGCCGTTTCGCGTTAAATAATGGCCATTTCGCGTTAAATAATGAGGCCCCTAGTGAGTGAAGAAAATGACGAAGAGTGAAGAAAAAAAAAAGAAAAAAAAAAAAAAAAAAAAAAAAAAAACACTGTTTTCTACTCATCACAATCGCCTTTTGTTGAGCTACCTCTCAATAGACTCCCCCACGCTTCACAAGTTCTAGCAGTGATGTCAAGCCGGGAAGCCAAGACAGGCTTGTGTTCCACAGAATCCACAGAATCTAGAACCTCAGGGTCCACGAACCTGCTAGCCAGCTCACCTGCCTTTTCCATTAACCGGTTGAGCTCAGACAAAACAGTCCTTGCTTGGGGGGTCTGATCAAGAATTTCGGTGGTGAGCCTTTTTTTTTTTTTTTTTTCCCCCTTCAGAAAAAAAAAATACCACAATTTGTACAAAGCGCCCAGCGCCTTCATCTGGAAATGCCTGCATTTTCTCTGCTTCGCAAGGTTGAATGAAGCGATCAGTTTGCTCTCCGCAGTGGTATATACCCTCGCTTCCAAGGGCTCGACCCCTGGTTCGACCAACGACGCTGCAGCATCTCTGTCTTCTTTCAAGACCTTAATCATCAGAATCGCCTGCAGCCTCATGAGTTCTGGAGCAAACTGCATATCCGACACAGACCCCTTCAAGTAGTCTATGTACGGCATAGGGCTACACCCACTGTCAACAACTGCTTCTAGCAACGCGCAACGCAGCAGCTGCAACGACCCAAATGCCTTCGTGAGGGTCCTCAACGGGTCCATCGCCTGGTCAGGGGAACCCTTTGCGATTGCAATGAAAAAGTTAGCCAATGTTACGCTTAGACTGTCACCTATCTGCCGGGCCATGTCCAGTGCATTCTCAGCATATCGTGTCACGGCCGAAAAATTCTTCAAAAGCACGTGGTACTGGCATGCAAGCGCATTGACCCTTGGCTGCGACACACCCTTTGTCTTATTCCCTGCGTACGTTTTCGCTGCATCCTCCACGTCCTCCGCTTGGCTGTAATTCCCCATAACGATGTATGCGATCTTTAAAGCGACGAGGAGGTCCGGTTGGGGCATCCCGCTGCTCATCCCGCAGAAGAACGTGGACAGCTTCTGGGAACTAAACTGCGCGTTATCCAGCGACTTGCACCTTTCCAGCGTGTCTTTTATGATTTCTATCATGTCGCTGTTTCTGTCGCCGCAGCATTGATACACCTGTACAGTGGTGCAGGAGCCTAGAACGGCTTCGATCTCTCCGCCAGCTTCGGCTGTCATGGCGTCAAGGGATTTTAAGGACATCAGTGCCTCTGCGATGCGGTCTTGGTTGGCGAGCTCTGTGCACTTCCCGCACGTTGCCCGGTACGTTGTTTCCCAGGTAGAGTCGGTGAAGGATTCTAGTTTTACCGCCAAGACTTGTTCGTGGAGTCTGAGGCAGTATTCTGGAGTGTATCGAGCCCGTGCCTTGTAGACAGGTTGCAAGAGTTCCGATAAGATGGCCATTTCTAGTTCAGCTGTCTCGGTGGCGTCGTCGCATTTTCTGTTTCGAAGAGGGATGAATTCGTGGGCTGTGGAGTAGCTTGATGCGGATGATAGGTAGTCGCCGCAGGTATGAAGCCATTTCCCGTGTTTTCTCAAGCACCATATTGCCCTGTCGAGGTCTTCCGGTGTGCATTGTTCTTCAGCGCTCTTCACGTACGCGCTCCAGTGGCGTGCGAGCTGCGCCATCGTTCCGTTTTGGTCTTGGGTGTCCTGTGCCTCGTCGCTCTCCGAGTTCGCGATGATCAGTTTCCCTTCGATCCAATCCGCCAGTTGCTTGTGCATAGTTATCTTCTGTTCGTGCAGCACCATTCCGTACGCCTCCTCTTGCACCACTTTATCGGCGAATCTATAAGTATTCTCCGAACCTTGTGCGTGGTCTACTTGCTGGTCCAGGAAAATTCTCTGCGAGAAAAAAAAAAAAGAAAAATCTTTTTTCCTCCCTCTCTTTTTCTTTTTTCCATACTTGTTCAACGAGTTTCAGCACCGCGTGTAGAATAACGTTCTTGGACTTGCTCACAGGGAAGATCTCGTGAAGGGAGTTCAAGGTGAACTGTGGGTTGTGTTTTGATTTTTTTTTTTTTTCTCGCTTGTTGGGAAATGTACACACCTTCATCCCCACCACGCTGGAGCACTTCACGACAAGCTGTTGCGTAGCCTGCAGCCTGTCGATAGTTGACCTGTTTATGTTTTTTTTTTTTTAATATAAATACTCCCCCTCTCATCGACTTACACACCTCACGTAGTTGATCATCGACTTCGGAACGAGCAGGTTGAGGCCCTCATCGTTCCCCATAAAGTGAAGCTTCCCGTTTGTAAGACCGAGCTTAGATTGAGCCGTCCCGTTCTTAGAGACAAGGATGTCCCTTATGGCGTTGGAGAGGCCGACCAAGAGGTACACTCTACCTGACCGTGAGTTTTGGTACACGTAGGAAGACACAGCGGGCTCAAGCTGAGTAATCTCAGGGATGTCAGGGTGCGACTGCAGCTGTCTATTGAGCAGGGTGATCAGAAGCTCAGATGACTGTGCTTCGGTCAAGGGCTTCAAAGTTATGATAGTTGTGGACTGTGTGTACTCCCTCAATTTAATCCAAATACTCGCTTCTTGTTTGTAAGTAAGCTCCGCGTTTGTCTCCAGTGGCCGCTGCGTGCACACCACCATGATCTGTGACTGTTTGTCCTTCGACTCTGCCAGCTGAAGTAACAGTTCCAACGACGGGATATCATGACAGTTCTGCATGCTGTCGAGCAAGATGAAAAGCGGTTGTTGCTGCGAGTGGTACTTCAGTATAATGTGGAGCATCGACGTTGTTGTCTTTGCCTTTATAGAGGTAGAGATGTCGCTTAGAGAAGGTGGTTCTCTGAAGGTTGTTTTGAGGATTGGGTTTAAAAGCGCTAGGAAACACTCCAGTTCCAACTGGAGGTACCCGAACTCCATCCAGTCGTCCATGCGCGCGAGGATTTCAAGATGGGCGCGCAGATGTTTTGCTTTGGAAACCCCGGGCTGCATGTTTCCAAGAAGCAGCTGTGTGAAGATCGGTTCCCAAACATGAAACGCGGTGTCCGACGCGGTGTCAGCTGTGCTCTCAAGAACGGTCCCTGGTACGATACCCTTCTCCACGGGTATTGCGCAGTGTCGCGTTAGGTATGATTTTCCCATACCGCCTTCACCATAGACTAGAACAACGCGGGTTTTAACAGTTCCAGCAGCGTCGGAAACGACATCGTCGCGGACCTCTTCGAGGAGCTTGAGCTCCTGGGCACGGCCAATCATGACAAGAGTCCGTTCTTCATCGTCGCCTTCAGATTCTTCACCGTCCTCTCCTTGTGCGCGTTGATACGCGGCGAAATCGCGACGGCCCTTGAAAAGCTTCATCGGGACGTACAACTGTATAGGTGAGTCCGATCCTCTGACAGAACGTTGTTCCAGGGACGTGTCATATAATGTGTTTTTCTTCGTCAGGTTGAACGTGGCTGGATCGACGAGAATCTTCGACCACACGTTGGAAGACCCTTTTTCCGGGGTTGACGAGTTTGATTCCCGTCTGTTGTTCACAACCTCTTCATTGTGGACGCCTTCACACATTGTCATCAACCTCGCTCCAAGATTCACCGCTGAACCCATGATCGTGTAATCACGTCGGGTCAGGGAACCGATCGAACCCACAAATGTTTCACCAGTTGTGACGCCTATGGAAATCCCGATGCCGAGCTGTTCGCATCTTTCTCTGATTTCCAATGCGGATTTGATAGCACGGCTTGAATCGTCCGTGTGTTGCGGGATGCCGTAGGTTACAATTATGGAGCATCCTTTTTCATCGACAAGACAGTTCGCAATACACCCTTCCGCTGTGTACACAATGTTCTGAATCGATCTGATCATCTGGTGGATTGATGAGAATGCGGTGTCGGCGGTACCGGTTATGTTCTCGCTGAGCTGTTCCCAGTTGTTGACCCCCATGAACAACATCGACAGAACCCTCGTTTCAGAAATAGAGTGCTGGCCTTCTTCAAGCTTCGCCTGCACAAACGAATCGATGAAACCTTTCACACCGCGATCCATCGCTGTTGTCAAAATTATAGGCGCTAATGGTGTCCCAGCTGGTATCGTCGCACTGGGTTTCATCGCCATGAGATAGCCTTCCTTGTCTTTTTCACCTATCATCTGCCCGGAATATATATTTGTGGTGCCGGTTTTTTCAACGCATTCCATGGCTTCTTTGGAGATCACGATCTGACCCTCTTGGGATAAGGGCATGGTGACTGCTAGCTGGTCGAAAACTCTTCCAAACACAACACGACGCCAGAAATCGCCGCTTCCTCCGACGGTCATGGTTTTGACTTCCGACGCGCCGATGCCGATGTGGACGCCGATCTCTCTGTCCATTTCGCCTGGTGCGTCTTTTGACACTCTTGCTACGTATGATGGAAACCTGTGTCGGATCTGCATTGCACAGCTTAATGCCTGAACGGTCAGTGTAGCAAGCGACGAGCTGCAGTATTGAGACCCGAACAACACGATAAGAGCATCGCCTGCAAATTTTTCCACAGCACCACCGTACTCTGTTACAACGTCAATTAGCTGTGTGAAGTACCCGTTGATGTACGACGCCAGAAGCTCCACACCGAGCATGTTGGGTAGCTTTGACAGGGATTCACTGAGCGCTGTGAAACCTGAAATGTCTACCATCATCACCACTCCTTGAAATGATGAAAATTCGGGGGTTGAAATGGGTGAGCTGTCTACTTGGAAATGCTTCAGAACCGGCCATGGTACATAAGGTGTCAGCGCATCTGCGAAGGGGCTCGGTTGTTGCAGTTTTTTCAGAAACGCTTTTCTTCGCTCGCCGCCCTTAACCTTCACCTTTTTGTCGACGTCAGTCTGGTTTCCTTGGGCGTCGGGTTGGAACCTGCCTTTGCTTTTCTTCTTGTATTTGTCTTTGCTGCTCTTTTTCCTTCGTTCCTTCCCAGACCCCGTGCCGCTTGGGTTCGAGGATTTTTGCACTTCCTGTTTAACCTCTTTTTTTTCTTTCTCCCCAGTGCGTTCCTCTCCCTTTTTTTGTGATTTGTGCTTATCCTCAGACTGCGGCTGAGTCTTTGCTGTGCCTGAACTCGCGGCGCAACCCATTTTTTTTTTTCAAAAAGAATTCGAAAAAAGACGGGGGGGAGGGAGGGAAAAAGGGTTTATGGAACTACCCCCTTAACCTTTTTTTCTTTCTTTTTTTTTTCCCCCCCTTCCTCTCCCGCCCTCCTTTTTTTTTTTTTTCTTCCTTTCCCACCTCCCGCCCTCCTGTTGTTTTTTTTTTTTTTCTTCTTCTAAAATGGAACAAAAAAAAAAAACATGTATAGGGGAAAATAATAGGGATAACAAAACTATCGAACCAAGTAGGACCCAAATCAAAGAACCGTGGGGGGGGTATAAAAAGGGGATATTTTGGAGGCGGGGGGAAAGGAGGGGGGTAAAAAAAAAGAAGAGAAATAGAACGAAAAAAGTGTGAAAGAAAATGGAGAAAAAAAAAGGGAGTCAATTGAAAAAGTGTGCGGAATATGAAAAAAAAAAAAAAAAAAAAAAAACAGCTTTCTTTTTCCCTTCTTCTTTTTCTCTTTTTTAGACTGTCTTGGGGGGCTTTATACTTTGGGCCTGGATTCTCCATTTCATTCTTTCTTTCCCCTTTTTTTTTCCCCATGTAGCTGGGCCCGAGGCGCGCGTCTGAACGCAATTTTCTACCAACTGCATTAACAGCGCTAATGAAACCGGAAGAAAATGCCTTACGTGTTTAATAATGTGAAAAAGAAAGAGGGGTAATTTCTTTTTTCTGGGGGGGGGAGAGAGAAAGGCAAACTTTAGTTATTGTGTATAACAAAAATATTTCTCTGCTTCTTCTTTTTTTTTTCTTTGAAAAATTACCCCCCCCGTCCCTACCAACCTTGCTCAACCCTTTTTTCTTGGGGGGGGTAGAGGGGGTGTCAAAACAAGAAATGACAAAAAAAATAGAGAGGGAGAGAGGGGGGATTTCTTTTTTCTTTTTTTTTCCCACCACCCTTTTTTTTTGTTTATAATGGACTCCCCGACCGAAAAGAAGAGGAAGGGGGGGGAGGAAAAAATGAATTTCTTTCCACGACGATTTATTTCGTCTTTTTTTTTTTTTAAAGCGCAACAACTCCCCCAACATTTTGTCTACTTGATCTACAGGGAGGGTGACCTCCATACCCATTCCCATACCACGATGCCAGTATTCTTTTTTTTTTTTTTTTTTTCTTGCTGATAATCTTCCGTTTTCCTTCGCACACATCTGGTTGCACCATTTCTTGCCATGTTTCCTTTGGCAAGGATGCCCCCCCCCCTCCCCGTTTTTTCTTTTCCTTCTTTTTTTTTTTTTCGCTTCGTTCTTCGCCATCGCCACGGGGAACAAACGGGCCTAGTTACATAAAAAAAAAATATGGGTGAAACTTGTTGTTGTTTATTTTGGTTTTTTTTTTTTTTTTTTTTTTTTTTTTTTTTTTTGCAAGAACGAGTATTTGACTTGTCTAAACAAAAGGGGAACGTTGGCAACGTGTTTCGGGTTGACAAACTTCTCCAGGTTTTACCCGGCACGTACAAACAACGGCCAGTTCCTCTTTTTTAAAAGAGGTAAAATGAAGTACATCCTTGCTCGGCTCAAAAGAATATAACAAGTTTAGAAAATTCTCAACCCGGAGAGAGGGAGAGAAAAGGGGGGGGGGGGGGGGATGGGGAAAAATAGCTTTCTTTTTTGCACCCCCCCCATCAGTAGCGACTTTAACCGTTCTTTTTTTTTCTTATTCCATCAAAGTTAACAACTCAAATAGAATAAGGAAAAAATAGAATGCACCCTCCCCCCCGTTTTTTTTTTAACACACTTTTTTAAATATAAATTCTGCCCCACACTTTTTTTTTTTTTTAATATAAAGTTTTTTTTTTCTTTTTTTTTTTCGTTCTTCCCCCCCCCCCACCACACTTTCAAAAAAAAAAAAAAAATAGAGGACCTTAGTTTTTTTCCCAATTTTTTAAGTGTGCATCCAGTTCGTCCTCTGTCATCGCGTGGACCCCTTCGTTGGGGCCTGGTCGTGCTTTACCTTCTTCCTGTTCTTCCTCCTCTTCTTCTTCTTCCTCTTCAGTCGACGATTTTTCAAAGTCCGACCTGGGCAACGTGAGGTTCGGCTGCGTTTTGGCAAACAACGAGTATGAAGCCGGCTCTTCCTGTTCCTCCCCGACTGGCGAGGTAGAGGTCCCTTGGTACGTAGACGCCAGACCGGTAGCCTCATAAGAGTCGGATAAAGGACTGGTAGGTTCTTCAGCCTCTTTCTGCATAGGGCTGATAGGAGCAGTCTCAGAAGGCGTATGCGGGGTAGGCGACATAAGTGGAGGCGGCTCTGCACTTGATGTAGGTGACACCTGCGCAAGGTTCTTCGACGTCATAGGCCGGCCTTTGTTTGTGATACCCGGTTCGATAAGACCGTATTTACTACCGCCCTCAGACATTGCAAGGTGACCAATGTCTTCTTCCGGAAACCAGTTTCGCCACGTTGAAGGTCCGCCAGGTGCGGATTTGACAGATGCGAGGAGAAGGATTGCATCGTTGTCGTCTGTGTTGTCATCGGCTGGGTTTTCCTCGGGTGGCTTTTCCTTTTCAGCTTTCTTTTTGAACACGTGGAGCATGTGGCATGTATCTGCTTTTTCGCAATGGCCGTGTAAGAAGTAGCTGCATCTTGGGACAGGCATGGGCAGCTTCCATTTAGCTAAGCATGTTCTGCATTGAAGGATTTTTGCGTGTCTTCGAGTTCTTACGTCATCCCAAGCGTTGTGGTCGCAGGGCCTGACCATCTCGGGGGGTGCCCGTCCGTTCTTTACCATCTGGTCCACTTCATCGTCGTCGTCTTTCTGTACCGCTGCTGGGGGGCCTCTGTTTCCTTTGTACCCTCCCTTCTTCCCCTTTTTGCCGCCTTTGAACCCTTTCCCTTTCCCTTTACCCTTTCCAAATGAAGGTCCATGACCTTTTCCCTCTCCCTTAGAATGCGACACGGCAGACATTTTATGTATATGGGTTAGGGAGCGTGTAGAGGGGGGGAGGGGGAGGGGGTGGGGTGGGTTGGGGGACCCCCTTTTTTTTTTTTTCCCCGAAAAAAAAAGAAGAAAAAAAAAAAAAAAAAAAAAAGCGGAGAGGGGGAGAGGTCAGGAAAAGAATAAAAAAATAAAAAAGCAGGATCATATAATTTTATACTGTATGGAACTGGAGGTTTTTCTTTTTCGTTTATCTTTCTTTGGGGGGGGGGGGGGGGGGGTTGAGCTTTTTTTTTGGTTTCTCTTTTTTTTTTTTTGAGTGCCTGAAGCTCCAGGAAAACTGTGGGGAAAAGGAAGGGGAGGGAAAAAAAAAACACAAAGGATCCACCAAATATAATAAAAGAAGGGGATGAATATTAAAAAAAAAAAAGAATTTCTTTTTTTTTTTTCCACGTCACACATCGCCAACTACTCTCTTCCCCCCTCCCCCTTTTTTTTCTCTTTTTTTTTCTTCTTCTTCATAGTGATTGTGATTGAGCAGAAGGTCAGAGAGGAGATAAGAAAAAAATAATATAAAAGATAAAGGGGGCCAGTGTTGGCGGCGCCCTGTACTTAATAACAGGAGGCGCACCTCGGCCGAGCTGTAGATTCGAGGAAGCTACTTTCTCTCAATTCAACTTTCAAAGAAAAGGCGATTTTGTGTGCAATAAAGTTTTGAAACTTGTCATTCCGTCTGGAGAGGGAGGAGGGAGGGGGTTCGCACTTAATGAGTACCGTACTTTCATATATTCTTTTTTTTTTTTTTTTTGCGAAGGTATTTATTTATTTCTTTACTTGCTTCCTCCTGTACCTGCACATCCAAAGAACAAAAGAGGGGAAAAAAGAAGTGAGAAAAAAAAACAAAACAAAAAAAGGGAGACGATAGTTTCCCCCCCCCCTTTTTTCTTTTCTTTATATTTTTTTACATGGGGACGATAGGTAGTCCCCCCCTTTTTTTTCTTTGTTTTTTTTTTTTTTTTTTCTTCTCACCATACTGGGAGAATTACTTTTTAGGGATTAAAACGTGAAAACGCTTTTCTTTTTTTTTTTTTTTTTTTTTTTTAAATACTGTAAAACGAAAAACTCCCGGACGGAAAAATGTCCGAGTTTTTTTGGCGTCCGGGAATTTTTCCGTCCGACATTATTCGTTTTACAGTACTAATATAAAACATCCTCCCAGAAGAAAAAAAAAAAAATTCCTCCATCAAGACATGACACAACAGTACTTAGATGGGGGGGTTAATTTATCTACAATCTCAGGTGCATCGTCAGCAGTGATACCCAAAGAGGGATCTATGTGGTGGAAGTGCAGAGGTGGCAGATCCAACGGCGCATCGTCGACAGCGACCCACTTCACAAGGTTGCATTGCTTCACATAAGCTAATACCTCATCCTCCCGGGTAGTACCAAGCACAGGGGTGCAACCAACATGGGATGGAAGCCCACATTTTAAGAGTTTCTCGCGTATTTCCTGTTCAGAGGTTCCCCGCCAGCTTGTAGATAACACGATTTGTGCATCCAGCGTTTTCACCAAAAATTTTAAAATGCTCACGGCACTTTCCAACCAGAACTCGGTGGCGTCCGCCCTGTCCTCTTCAAGAGGACGCATCACACCATCGATGTCGAGAAATATCGTGGCACCCGGTCCCACGGACATTCATTTCCTGGAAAACGGTGTATTTTTTTTTTTTTTTTTTTTTTATTTCCCGACAAAAAAAAAAAAAAAAAAATTCTTTTTTTGGAGAAAATTGGAAAAAATTCTCATAAACCGTATGCCCTCGAGTAGTAGTTTCGCCGTCCATCTCTCTTCGTTCCTTTTTTAAGCGGGGGGAGCGTCGGGCTCTTCATTGCATCGAACACAGCGTTGGACAGCTCTTGGTACACAACGCCAACAGGTTCCGGTTGGGGTACTGAGGTGAGACTGTAAGCCTTCCGTAGTTTCAAATGCTCAATCTCTTGTTGAACCTCCTTAAGACGCAGGGTGAGCTGTTTTTGACGAGATCGAAGATGTGCACCGGGAGGGGTAGCGGGCCGTGCCCTTGCAGGCTGTTTCGGTGTTAAAACTGAAAAGTTCACGGGGCCCTTTTTCTTCGGTTTCACCCCGAAGTAGTGCAGATTGTGTAGAACGTTTCCAACGTCAAGCACAGCTCCCAATCTTAAAAGGACACTTCTCCTTTCCTTCGCGTCTTCGGGAAGGCCGTGTTCAACACCGCCAAACCATATTTTCCCCTTCCGGACTTCGGTTTTATCGATGTCCTTTACCTTGCCGTGTGTTAGAAGCTGTGCTTTACCGGGTACTACTTTGATTTCTATGTTCCGAGAGGGGCCGGTTTTTGTGGTGTATTTCACAGTAAACACAACTTGCTTTGTTGCCGAAGTGTCTTTTGCTAGGTCGTCCTTCTTGCGACGCTTTGCCGCCTCAGAGCTGCTGATGAGCTTCGGAAGCTCGCTTGCATTCACTTCTTTTTTATCGTATCTTTCAAGAAGTGTGAAGACCTTGTTGTACAGTTCGTCAGTCCATTGTTTCGTGCCTTGTTTCAAGACACCCCCTCGGCTCGGAGTCATGTTGAGCAGACGGATTTCTTCTGGCGTGGTTTTTACAAAATCGGGAGGGGTGTCCCCCCGCAGCTCGGCTTGTCTTGCCGCGGTTGTTTTCAACTTCGCCACCCGGAGCAGTTCTTGTTCCAACTGCGTGACATCATTCACATGCTTTGCCCATTGCTGTGTTGTGCTGCGGGGTGATGGCGACGCTGTTTCCCTTAAAGGAGACAGTGCACGTTCAGCTTCCATAGCAGTGCGTCCTCTTGACGCTGATTTGTCGGCCTTTAGCAACCGGTCGATTTCTTTCTCAAAATGTTCGGTTTTCTTCTGGATGTCCTTGCTTGTTTTGTGGGTTATCACGGCCTCTTCCGCGGTTTTCAACTCCTCCAGAATCTGTAGCTTTGCAGATGGGTCTGTTTCTTTCGCTGCCTTTTCCCTCAAGGACGCTGCGGCGGCGATGAGCGCAGCTTTTGTTTTTCGAATTTCGTTTAGTTCTGTGCTGACGTGGTCCAGCTGTTTTCTGTTCGCTTCTTCTTGCTTGATACGGTGGGTGTGTTCTTCCATCATTTGCTGTCGTGAGTATTTTGCGCGTATTGATTTGAGCTCTTGTTTCTGTCCTGTCTCATGAAGTTGTCGGGTTTTTGTGTTTTTTCGCTGTGAGATTTCAGCCCTCCAGCCTCTTATTCTTCGTTCCTCGTCTCTGGTCAGTTTTACGCATGTTGTTTGCTCCGTCTTGTTGAGATCCCTTTCCATGTTTTCCAGTTTTTCGTGCAAGTTGAGGACGTCCTCGCCCAGTTCTTGGTGCGCTCCTACGTTGCCGTCTTCCTTTGCAACGCGCATTTTTTCGGTTTTGTCTCTTATCTCTGTCTTGACCGCCTTCACCTCCTCGCGATAGGTCTTTCTCCTTTCTCTCCGCTCCTCTTCATATTTCTCGACAAGTTTCTCCTTCTCCAATGCCTTGCACAGAAATTCCTTGTCACTCACCATAATTTCATCTACCTGTGGTGAGAATCGAGGTTTTTTAGAAGAAGAAAAAAAAAAAAAAAAAAAAAAAAAAAAAAAGGCCGACGCGTTTGAAAAAGCATCTGGGAGAAGAATGAAAAAAAAAAAAAAAAAAAAAAGGGAAAAACACCATTCACGGTAAGCAAATAACTTTTTTCCACCGTTTCCTTAAACCTAAAATTTGTTTTCCACCAAGTACGGTAACCTGTAACTTTTTTCCACCAAGTACGGTAACCACAACTTTTTTTCCACCGTTACTGTAATCATCATGTTATCATCAAGTTTTTCCCTTATGCAACTACAAACTTTTTTTCCACCAAACACGGTAACCTGTATCATTTTTATGCCTGATTAGGGTTTATCATAAAATGTAGTATGAGGTGCAAAAATAATGATGGCATGGCAAAATTAAAGGAAAAAGACCCCAGGCGGGAGGGGAGGGGGAAGGGGGGGGACTACCCTGAAGGCTGGGTCTTCAACTGGGAAAGAACTTCGAGGAGTAACTGGGACTGAACCCCACCAGTTGAGAAATGGGGGTTCCTGAAGGTTGCAGCATTGTGCCCAATCTTTCTGCATTTGCTGCACATATTCTTCCCCTCCCCCTCACTCCGCTTCCTCTTCGCCGGCCTGCCTATTTGTGACTTTGTCACGAAGGGGGGCGAGGGGTGGAGGAGTACATCAGACGCCATGCAGAGACCTTGAGAGGTCTGACGTGCCTTTTGAAACCTTTCGGGCCACAGCGCAGATGTGGACACAAGGTATACCCAACACCTGCAGCTCACAGCAAGTGCACCCAATTCTCCCATGTGCCCATTCTGCGTACTTAGCGGAATTGATTTCCCTTACGTCAAAAACAGCCTCTTCCAGGTCGCTGACGTCGTGGGCGCACCACAACTTGGAGCGGTTGTACGCCTTCCCTACCTTCTCGGCAGAGTCGGGTATTCGATCTTCCGTGGAGGTGATCATTTTCGCGTCCCTAAGGCGGATCCACTCATACAAGAAAGGATGTTTAGGCCACGTGCCTCACGCAAAACCTGGGAAAGTAAGGTACGAAATTTGATACCTTGTTGTGGCTCTCGACAAAATTCGTCGAACAGTCCCCGAAGGTGCAGACTGGAACATGTGTGCCCAGTGCTCCAAGGGCTCAGCCAATAAGTACTTGAGCACGGCTTTGCCCATTTGAGTGTTCTCAACCTTTCTTTTGTTTCAAACGGGCAAAAGTTAAAATACCTCGTCTCTGGCTTTCTTGAAGTTATCTTGCGAAATAGCTTTCAGAAAAGGTTCTTCCCATTGGTTCTGAACCCCGGTTGGGCCTGCACGTTCCCCCCAAGGTGCACACAGCACCTACCGATGTGGCAGTCCTTGGACTCCTTCTTGAGGACCTTTTCGGGGCCTTTCTGCAGGTATTCTTACTTTGCCCATCTTGAAATGAGAAAAAAAAAAGGTTGCAAATACTCGAAAATACAAAAAAAAGATCCAAAATTTTCGAAAAACTAAAAATGGGAACAATAGAAAGGTTTCATGGGAAAGTGTAAAAAAAGTTCTGGGTTACCGCGAATGGTGGGAAAAAAGTTTTGGGTTTCCATACTTGGTGGAAAAAAAGTTATGGGTTTCCGTACTTGGTGGGAAAAAAGTTCTAGTTACCGTACTTGGTGGAAAAAAAGTTGTGGGTTACCGTGGATGGTGGAAAAAAAGTTCCTACATGGTTTAGTGGAAATAAGATTAGGTTACCAGTGGAAACTTTATTAAAAAAAACCGTTTTGGTGGAAAAAAAAGTTATGATTACCGTACTTGGTGGAAAAAAGTTATTTGCTTACCGTGAACGGTGTTTTTCTCAAAAAAAAAAAAAAAGCTTTTTTTTTTTTTGTTCCGTTAATAGATAATTTCTGTGACTTCTCGTTTTCACACCAAGGTCTGCGAGCTATACTGTGTGAACAGTCTGTCGATATCCAGAGGGTCTCCGGAGATGCTCTCGGGCTCCTTCTTACTGCCGTTGGTTTCTTGGGGTTGCTGCGTGAGGAGTTGTTGGGAATACGCAATTTCCTCCTCGCGAAGCCGTTTTCTTGTGGACGCCATGTCTTTTTTCACTTTTTTCCGCTCGTACTGTTCCCTGTCTCGCATCATCTTTTTGGAGTGGAGGACTAAAGCAGTCCATGAGAGAGGCTCCGCACAGGACGGGCACGGAGGGTTGTTCTTGGGGATGACAGATTTTTCCGATTCAGGCCCGGTGTTGAGGGAGAAATACCTCGCAAAACACGGTGGGTGCGAAATAAGCGTGCAGCTGGAGGCGGAGCAAAGAAGCGTCTCTTGAGAGGGAACCTTGCCCTCGCAAAAATAACAGATTTCCGTTAGTTTTTCAAAAGCCTCGTCTTGCTGAGATGTGTACACTCTGTGCTTGTTCAGAGTGTCCCACGAACCGTACTCAAAGAGGAGCTGGTCAGGGTGCGAAGGGAGGGAAGCGTGTTTTTTCACAGCCTTTTCAGATAGCCTCTCGAACCGATCCTGCAGGAACACGTGAAGTGTCAGACTAAGCCCAGCCCACGGGGGGCACAGCAACAAGTGTCTTAAGATGGCTATTTTATCTGCTACGTGTAGGAGGTTTCCCTTCATCCCTTCAACGCGGTCTCGTAGAACCTTTGCCTTTTTCGGGTTCTGCCACGCCCACTCGAATTGCAACGCCGTGATTTTCGCGGGAAATCCGTGCACGCAGAACACCATTCTCCACGGGCGCTTGCGTCTTGTTTGTGCTGCTCCGTTCGGCAGCTCACCGTTGTGCTGCTTTATCCTCGTCTCAGGGTTGCACGTGAATCCGATATAGCTGAATTCCGGCCATTTAGGGTTCTCGCACTCTAGACAGTACACCGCGTAGAACCCTGCATCAGACATCCTGTCGGGGGGGGGGGGGGGGGGGGGGGGGGGTGGACAAACATAAAAAAAAAGAAAAAAAAAATTCCTCCCTTTTTTCATCAACGTGTTCCAAGAGAGACCAAATCAGCGACGCCCTCAGACACATAAGTAGGTTTGGCGTCTGATCCATCGACATCGCACTCCTTCTGAAACCCCGTGAGGACAAGCAAGGTGTCGATCCCAGCAGCTTGCCCAAAACGGATGTCAGTGTCAATCCTGTCGCCGACCATCAGGGTGGTCGCGGGGGAAATAGACGGGAAGGCTTTCTCGATGATGGAGAACAAGAGCGGGTTGGGTTTACCGCAAACAGCGGATGGAGGTTGGGTGGTGTTCGCAGTAATGGCAGCTGAGAGAGCAGCGGCCTCAGGCATCGCCTTACCATTGATAGGGATCACAGCGTCCGGGTTGGTTAGGACATGGAGGGGGTAAGTACCGTCTGGTTTCGCAGTGCGAAGATGTACAATTGCACGGGCGAGCTTTACCATTGAAAAACCAAAGTCCATTCCCACTACTACAGCGTCTACTGGGCCAACATCTTTGCCAGCCTCCTCGTCTGGGTTGTAAATTTTGTCAGATGGGTCAGATGTAACTTCTGCTACTTTTTCCAGTTCGTTTTGAAGTCCGTTTTGACCGATCATGTAAATTTTTTTCACGGATCCCAGGCTTTCCAGGTATTTTGCTGTCGCGTAGCCTGATGAGAAGACCTCTTCTTCCTTCACGGTGATGCCCATCTTCGCAAACTTTGCGACGTACTCTGACCTGTCCTTCGTGCTGTTGTTCGACACGAAAAGGACGCGCTTCCCCGTGTCCTGCAGCTCCTTGATCGCCTCCTTAACCCCCTCCAACGGAGCGGCACCACACCATATGACTCCGTCACAGTCAAACAGAAACGTTTCGTACTTTGCGAGGAGCTCCTTGGCTGCCTCGGTGGTTGTGATCTTCATAGTTTTTTTTTTTTTTTTTTTTTTTTTTTTTTTCCTTTTTTTTTTTTTTCCCGACATATTTTTTTTTTGAAAAATAGAAAGAAAGAAAGAGAGAAAAATATCATTACGTTCTGTGTGAAGAGGGGAGAGAGAAAAAAAAAAAAAATTCTTTTTCTCTTTTTTTAAAAATTGGGATAAAGCGCTCCATATTCGCTAAGTGACCCGCCCTATGTCCCAAAGGGGTTATAGGGGGCTATAGGGGAAAAAATGTCAAAAATGCCCAAAGGTTCATTGAATTCTTTTTTTTCAAAAAATCCATGTGTCGAACATGAAAGAACGGTGAGTTCCAAGGAAGTTCCAAAAAGATTTTTCCAAAAAAAAAAAATATTGGGGGCCAACCAAAATGACCTTGGAAGTCGCCATTTTGGGTTTTGGCCATTTTTGCCAAACTTTTGCAACTGGGCACTTTTCCCTTTGAAAACATGGTTAACAGGGTTCGATCCCAGAAGCCAGCATCTTCCTGACCAGTAGTTCAGCCGAAAATATTTTCGAAGGCATAGTAGTCTAGTTGGGGGGGCTTTGCCCTGTACCTAGGCGAAGCGGGTTCAAACCCCACTCCAGCGGATTTTTTAAGGCTCACCACAGGGGACTTATTCTGTGTTTATTCATCACAGTGTTGATGGGCTGAGGCGCGGCGTGAGTGCGTATCGCGGAGGACATCTGGTGTGGAAAGAAGGGACCTACTCCACTCACTATGCAGGATGCCTGAGTAAAGATGGGGGGTCAGAGTTTTGAATTCCTGTGTGGTAGAGTGGTTACTGTGCTCACCTGTCAGGCCCCCTTGTTCCAGGAGTCGCGGGTTCGAATCCCGACGCAGTGCTTTTTTCATCAGGGTTCGAACCCCACTTGTGCTGTGTTTTTTCCACCGGAGCTGCTTCATTTTGTATAGTACAAAGTAAGGCAAATCACCAAAAAAAATCTTATTACAAAAAAAAATTCCATATGTCGAACATTGGGCTCCGGACGCAAATAAATCCATTCCAGCCCTAGAAAAAGAAATTAGAAATTTTTTTAGCTCTTCAAAATGCGGGTTCTGGTGGGTCACTTAGCGAATATAGAGCGTAAAAAAAGAAAAAGAATTCTTAAAAAAAAAATAAAAAAAATCAACCACCATGTTGGCGCAAGAATGCCGCGGTGGTTTTGTGCCCGTTGCTCGATGCTACCTCGCGCGGGGTCAATCCCTTGTTGTTCTTAACACGAGGGTCTTGCTGGTACTCCCCGACCAAGGCCCTCACAACATCGATAAAACCGTTCCGCGAGGCCCCAAAGAGCGCCGTCCAGCCATCATTGCTCACCACACCAGGGTCCTGCCCACACTCATCAATCAGATACTTTAAAATATCCAGATGCCCGCTACGTGCCGCCCCGTAAAGTGGTGTCCAACCATCCCTGCTACGTGTACCGGGGTCTTGATTATGGACATCAACGAAATATTTCACAATCTGTAAGTGCCCGTTTCGAGCACCTCCATATATTGGGGTGTACCCCTCGAAGCTTGGGACGCCTGGGTTTTGATTTTTGTCATCAATGAGATATTTAACGATGTTTAAATGGCCGCTTCGCGAGGCGGCGTAAAGAGGAGTCCAGCCATCGCAACTTACCACACCGGGGTCTTGATTGTATTTGTCTATCAATAGCTTCACCATGTCAATATGTCCGTTCCGTGCTGCTGTGTAAAGTGGTGTGTAACCGTTGTTATCACCTGTGGCAGGGTTTTGCTTGTGGATGTCTGCTAGAAAAACAACTATTTCCGCATTGTTCGCAGCGGCGGCTGTGTGCAGAACTGTGCGGCCGTCCTTGTTCACCGCACCTGGATCAAGGCCGAACTCACTTATAAGCCGTTTCATGTCTGACAGACCCCCATCTGAGGCTGCACGGTGGATCGTAAGTCTTCCTTCTTCTTCTGTTAGTGCTTCCGTGGGAAGGTCTAACCGACGCCTCTTGCTCTGGGGTTGTTCTGCGGCCATATTTTTTTTTTTTCCCCCGCTTTTTTTTTTTTTTTTTTTTTTTGTTTTTTTGATTTTTTTCCCCCAGATTTGAAGGGTAAGCTTGAAGGGAGAACATAATAATAGTTTGCTTAAAAAAGAAAAGAAAAAAAAGAAATGTGGAGGTGAGAGACAATGAGGGAGAGAGAATGTTCTGTGTGGGGTGGGAGGAGGGGGGCATGGTGATCGAAGTTGAACTTAGATAGCGCCGATAGGGAGGGGGTTTTTTTTTATTTTATTTTTTAAAAAGTTAATTAAAATGCAATATGGGGTTTCTTTTTTTCTTTTTTTCTTTTTTCTTTTCCCCCTTCCCAGATCCCCCTCGATTCATTCGGGTTTGCGGGGTTTTCAAAAGGAACCGAAAAAAACCTTTCCAGAGATCGACAATGCCTCTGAGAGACCCGCCCACCGACAAACCTTTCACCTTTTTTTTTTTTTTTTTTTTTTTTTAAATTCTTCTCATCTCAAATAGAGCAATACAGTAAACCACTTAATTTTACCTTATCCCCATCGCATTTTCTCTCTCTTTTCTTTGCATGAATTAAAAAAAAAAAAGGTTTACAACAGCCACCCCCCCTTTTTAAATTCATTTATTTTTTCCCCTTCTTTTTTCTCTCTCGCCGATATGTTCTCTCGTACTTGACCCCTTGCCCGACAGGCTGCTTGGTGCAACCCAAAGGTATTTGTCTCCAGACTTGGGAAAGACTAGAAGGATTGGGAGCCTGGGGGGGGGGGGGGGGGAGTTTTTTTTGGTTTTTTCTTTTTTTTTTCTCCTTCTCTCTTTTCTTTAAAAGAAAAAGAAAGAATGGATAGGGGCAAAAAAAAAATAAGGCGGACTACCCATACTTTTTTCTTCTGCATCCCCCCCCCCTCTTTTTTCTTTCTCCCCATAGACGAACTCGTTCTTGACAACTTGTTCCCCTATATAAAAGTATACAAATTAACAGTTTTTTTTTTTTTTTTTTTTTTTTTTAAACATTGTTTTTTTTTTTTTTTCTTTCCGTCACGGATGTTAAAATAAATTGTAAATCAACAAAATGCGGTTCGAGTTTCCTTTTTTTTTTCCCCCCCTCCCTTCAATCACCCCAAAGTGTACCATAAAGTACAACGTAAACGGAAAGTGTTTGCAGAACACCTATCTAATGCCTATGCCCTTGGTGACAGTGGCACGGCCTGGGGACTGAAACATGACGTCTCGTACAAGGGAGGTGTCGTCACGCACCCTAGCTGACCGAAGGTCTTTTTTTTTTTTTTTTTGCTGCACTCAAAAAAAAAGGGGATTTAAAAAAAATAAAACAAACAATTTTCTTCTTTCACCCCCCCCCCCCCCCCCCCCCTTCAAACAGGATCATCATCGGCAACCGTGGGAAGAGGAATCCGGTGGCCTCCGGGCATAGCACGAGCCATTTTCTGTTTTTTTTTTTTTTTTTTTTTTTTTTTTTTAAATTCCCCCAAAAAACACACCTTGACCATAGGAATATCGGGGTCGGGTATGTTGTAAATGCATGTCCCAGCAGTCACAACAGCAGCACCAAGAATGAAGTGGGGCGTCGGTGTGAACCCCCACACAAGCGCCGCATACACCCCGGACACAATGATCGCCACACCCGTGGCAAACCCCTTCAATATGTTATCCGCATACTTAACCACAACCGCCACGAGAATTCCACCACCGGCATGGATGAACACAAGGACCCAGGTGGTAGCGGTGTACCCAGTAAACAAACTGAAAGACTTGTAAGGAATACCGTCTACCGCCGCCATTGAAAAACAAGCGAGAACTAACGAAAAGATCCCAAGTTGAATGTTCCGTTCCGCGATAGAAGGAGGGGTCCCTTTGAGTATCTTCTCAAAGTATACAGATGCAAAGGCGGACGATGTCCCCGAGACGACACAGCTCACAATTCCAACCAGGGTGTTTTGTTTTTCCACAGACGCGACCTTTTCTGTCCCTTGTCCCTGAGACGACAGGATGATACCTAAGGTCAACAATAGTACTGAAGACCATTGAACGCACGACAGGTACCTTTCCAACAACCAAACTGAAAATATGGCCGCTAGTAATAGCTTCACCTGGGATAAGAGCTGGAACATCATGGCATCTAAGTTTGACAGGGACACGAAAAGCAGGTAGTTTTGCAGGGTGAACAGGGCAGCTGGGACAGATAATTTCACAGTTTCCAAGCAGAACACAACGTGGTACAGCCTTTCCCGGAAGTGTGTGCCTTGTCCGTTGAGCAGCAGTTCGTACCACATCGCCACCAGGCAGAACAGCATTTTCACGATTTCCGCCATTAGAATTAACGAGGAGGATTTGTATAATGTGCCTTTGTTTTGTGCCCGTGACCACCTCGTCATCAGCACCAGGACCGCGTTTTGAACAACCAGGACCAGAAGTGACAAGTACCCTGCATTTATCGGGCCGTATCCTGGTATTTTCACCTTGACCTTGGTCGGATCTACCATGTGTTTCCCTTCACACTTTTTTGTTTCCTTTCGTTTCGTCCCTTCCATGTACGTGTTAGGGGAGAAGAGGGGGTGATTTACCGCCCTCTTTCCTTTTCTCTCTCTCCCCCCTCCTTTTTTATTTTGAGATTTTTGAAGTGGACGGGGGGGGGAAGAAAAAAAATAGAAGAGCAACGGGGAGAATGGGGGTGTAGGAAGATAAAATTTTAAAAAAAAAAAAAGAAATCCGGGGGGATGGGAAAAAAAAAAAAAAAAAAAAAAAAAAAAAAGAGAGAGAAGGGAAAAAAAAAGAGGGGAGACTGGTGTTTTACTTTTTTTTGTCTACTCCCATCGTGATTTTCTTTCTTTCTTTTTTTTTTTTTCTTTTTTTTTTTTCTCGTGGCGGAACATACTGGGTGTATGGGATCAAGGGGGGTAAATAAAAAAATTTACAACAGCTTTCATGAATGGGGTGTGTGGGTGTAGGGGAGGGAATGACTAAAAGAAGAAGAAAAAAAAGAGAAAACAAGAAAGGGGAAAAAAAAAGGGGGGGCAGGGGGTTCGCGGAAGATCGCGAACCCAGGAAAGAAGTGGTCGAGAGTCGGACAAGAGATGAAACGGAACAGAAAGAAAAAAAATACACCTCCTCTCTTCCCTCTCCCTCTTGTCGTCCGTTTTCTTTTCTTTTTTTTTTTTTTCCTTCTCGTTTTTCTTCTTTTTTTTCCTTTTCACATGAACAAAAGAAATGGGGGTGGGGGAAAAAAAAAAAACAAAATTTAAAAAATAAATGAAAAGGGAGGAAGTTTTTTTTTCAGAATAAGAAAGGGGCACAAAAAAAGGGGGGGGAGGGAAAAACAAAACGTCAAAAATCGAGTTCTTTTTTTTTTCCCCGAAAGGGGGAGGGGAAAATTGAGAGGGGTATCAAATACAATAGTGGTGACGAGACGGTATCAAGGGAATTTTTTTTTTTTTTTTCCTTTTTCTTTTTTTTTTCCCCCGTTTTTCTTCCATAAAAAAAAAAAAAAACTATAGGGAAATACAAAGGGGGTATGGAGAAACAGAAAGAAAAATCGAAAAACAAAAAAAAAAAAGAAAAGATCTAAGAAAGAGGCTTGCGGATGCTGGTGATGGGTGAATGCTGCGCCTGTTATTTATTGTTCCCCCCCCACCCTCCTTTTTTTACCCCCCCCTAGCATACAGAGAGAGGGCTTCCGAACTGACGACGGGGAGAGTTGGATCTCATTCTATCAGGGGAAACTCCAACATGTGCAATGGGGCTGGCAGCAGCTGTACTGTACTGTAGAGACCTAGGGGAGGCGACTCCCCTTGTGCCAGTGTGGCGCACGCTGAACGCGCCCGCCTCGTCCCTCAACATGGCTTCCTTCTGCTCCAAGTTGTCCCTCTGCTCCCTCAGCCTCACCTCCTGGTCGATCAAAGGTGCTTCTTCTGCCTGAACCTTAGCACGTGCAGCAGCGTGTTCCATGTTCTCCTGCTCCAGCGACCTGCACATGGCCTCCTGTGCCTCCACTGCCCTCACAGATTCCACTTCGATGGTCTTCTTTGCTGCCTCTTTTTCCCTGCAGATCAAAAGCTCCTGCTCTTCCCTTTCCTTCTGCACCTTCTGGTGCGCCGTCGCCTCCCTCGCGCCAAGGTGCGCCGCGGTGCAGTCCCTCTCCCTGTCCTGCGCCCTTGCAAGGTCACCCTTCGCCAACGCTACACGCTCCGCAGCCATCTGAACATCCCTCGTGGCCTCGGCGCTGATCATCGCCGCCTGCTGCTCCACACCCTGCGAGTTCGCAAGGTCGCTGCGTGCCCTGTTGGTGTTGGCACGCTGTGCCTCCACCTCCCTTTGCTGCTCCATCAGGAGGCGCTCGATCTCGCGCAGCCTCTCCTCGCTCAACGCCTGCTCGGACTCCTGCTGCCTCAGCCTGAGCTCCGCAGCCTCCATCTCCCTCTGCGCCTCCACGTGCTGGAGCTGCTTCGCCCTCTCGTTGTCCCTTGCCGCCTGCTCCTCAGCGCACCTCCCAGCAACCTCCGCCCTAGCACGCTCCGTCTCCAGTCTCGAGGCGTCCAAGATTGCCAGTGCTTCGCGCTCCTTGGCCTCTGCCTCGGCCACAGCCTGGACCTGAGCCGCCAACCTGCCCTCCTGTGCTGCTGTCTCAGCAGCAGCCTGGGCAGTGGCAGCACGGGCATCGATCTCTCTCGCCCTGAGGGACTCGAGGAGCCTCCTTGCGGCCTCGATGCCCTCCTTCTGCCTGACGTCCTGCCAGTACTCCCTCGCCCTGTAGTGCATGGCGTCGAGCAAGGTGGGGTATCTCTCGCAGAACCTCTGGAACTCGGGGTACGACACGCTGCCGTCACGGTTGGTATCCGCCTTGACGAAGAGGTCGCCGATGGTGTTGGGGCTGAACTCGAACTGCAGGTTTGTGAGGAAGGCTTGGAATTCGGACATGTCGATGGCGCGGATCTTCCTGGCGTCCATCTCGTCAAACACCATCGACACCTTCTCCTCGTGGGAGGCGTCGGCACCGGACCTCAGGAGGATGTGGGCAGAGGCGGTGGTGGGCGTGGGGACGATGATGGGTGCCACTGGCACGTGGGCGAGGGACGCGGCAGACGCAGAGCGGTGAGGCGACACACCAGCTGCGATCAAAGCAGACGCAGAAGCGGAGGAAGGGGCGCTGTTTTTTTTTTTTTTTTTTTTTTTTCTTCTAGAACTCCCATACCGAACAGCAGGGGGGAGCTTGCTCTGCACCTCCCTATGCCAAGCAGTTTCCGGCTGGAACACGTAGATTTGACTGAAGTCCTGCAGCTGAGTGCTGCTCAGAAGGTCCACCCACAGCTCAACCTTTTTTTTTTCTTTTTCCCCCCCGCCCTTGTGATCCCTCATACCCTCTCATCAAAAATCTGCATCCTATCAATGGCGAAGGTGCTTGGGCACCCAGCAGGAGCTCTGGCTGTGAAGTCGGACCCGAACACCTGCTCCACTTTGCGGTGCAAATCGGGGATCGTTGGCTGGGCAAGGAATTCCACCTCGTAATTGGTTTTCGTGCCATGAATGTCGGCTGCAATAAGGAGCGTGAAGACCATTTTTATTTTATTTTATTTTCTTTTTTTTTTTTCTCTTTTTTCCTCCTTCTTTTTCTTGCCTCTATTTAGCACTATGAAAAGAAATATTAAAAAAAAAAGAACAGGCGAGTTACTTTCTGTGTTGTGCGCAACTTGGTCACAAACTTTTTTTCCCCCTCCTAATAAAGAGATTTATTTGCAACGCTGCCAGCATTCTTTTTTTTTCCTTCTTCTTCTTTCTTTCCTTTTTTTTTGATAAACTACAATAACAAGCGGTTCTGTTCATCATAAAAAAAAAGAGGGGGTAATAATGTTGTTTCGTTGGTTCATGCGTAAGTAGTTACAAAATAAAAAAAAATCCCCCCTCCATGTCTTAAACAAAACATTCAATACTTTTTTTTTCTCTCTCTCCTTGTCTTTTTTTTTTTTTTTTTTTTTTTTTTTTTTTTTTACAAATCACGAACTGTTTGAAATTTATTTTTCTTCTTCTTTTATTTTTCCTGTGCTCAAATGTGGGGCAAAAGTCGTAATGCAAAGCAAAGAAATATATGTGAGTAAAGGAAGTCTTTCCCCTTGTAAAGAATATATATTTTTTTTTGTATCTCTAGGGCCGTTTCAATCGGCCGTTTCAATTTTGAATAGAGAGGAAGAGAAAAAAAAAGATGTCCTTGAAGGGAACCTGCAGTATATGACAGGATCGCCTATAAAAAAGAAACTCAGCATCACTGCAACAAAGGAGAAGTCCATCGCGCAAGAGTGAAGAAAAAGAAAAACAAAGCCAGCGTGACGGGTGGAAATAAAAAAAAAAAAAAAAAAAAAAAAAAAAAACTCAAAGTACAAAGGACAAGCCCCCCGCTAGAGGACCGCCCTATGGGAGGAAAAAAAAGATTATTTCTCCGCAGAGCGCACTTTGAGTGCAAACCTCTACAACACATAAAAAGGAAAAGTGATAAAAACTGAGCCTTCTATCGGTACTGGGAAGGGGAAGGGGATGGGGGGCGAAGTATAATTTTAAAAAATATATATTTTTTTGTTTTTCCCCCTCCTATCCCTCTCCCCCCCACCCCATTCCCATAAAATCCACAGAACGCACTTTGAGTGCTGCCTCTTGAACGTGGATTGAGGCCAAAAAGAAAAAAAAAAAATCCTCCCAGGGCTGATATTAGTTTTCCTCACTCTCCTGTTGTGTGTGCCACATGGATGCGTACAGGCCGTTTTTAGCGAGAAGCTCCTCGTGCGTGCCGTATTCAAAAACATTTCCTTCCTTCAGCACGAGAACCTTGTCACAGCCGCTGACCGTTGACAGCCTGTGCGCGATGATCACGGAGGTCAAAGGTGTCTCGGTTGTGCTTCTTAAAGCAAGCATAGCCTTTTCCTCAGTGCGTGAGTCGAGCGCTGAAGTTGCCTCGTCAGCAAGAAGAATAGGCGCGTTACGAAGCAGGCATCTGGCGATGGCAACTCGTTGCTTCTCCCCGCCTGACAGCTTCAACCCCCTTTCGCCCACCTTGGTGTCGTAGCCATCACTGAAGTTTCGGACAGAGTTGTGCAGATCGGCTTTCTTAGCCGCCTCAATGCACTGCTCGTCGGTTGCGGTGAGATCACCGTACCTTAGATTGTACATCAGTGTTTCATTGAACAAAACGGTGTCCTGCGGGATGACCCCCATGTGTTTCCGAAGGGATTCCACGTTCACCTTGTTGATGTCCTGCCCGTCGACAAGGATCGTCCCGGACTCTGGTGTGAAGAACCTGAAGACAAGCCTCAAAATTGTTGATTTCCCACATCCAGACGGTCCCACGATGCCGAGGGAGTTCCCTGCCGGGATGGTGAACGACACCCCGCGCAACATCTTCTGGTCCGCTTTGTAGTTGAAAACAACATCTCGGAACTCAATCTCGCCTCCTTTGTACACAAGGTCGGGAAGACCACTTTCCTCGGGCTCGCCTTCGTTAAGAAGCTTAAAGAGGGACTCCATATCAGTCATTGCAGCCTGTAGTTCACGATACACCGTACCAAGGAAGTTCAAAGGAACTGATAGTTGCATGAGAAGTGCGTTGACAAGAACAAGGTCGCCTAGTGTCATGAGACCGGCTTGGACGCGAACGACGGACATTGCCATTGTGACGGAGAGGGCGATGGTGAAGATGAACTGTTGTCCGAAGTTGAGGCCGGAGAGGGACTGCTGGGTGACAACTGCTTGCTTCTCGTACCTCTTGAGGAGTGTCTCGTACCTGCTCACCTCGTATTTTTCGTTTTGAAAATACTTAACCGTCTCATAATTGAGCAAACTGTCCACCATCGATGTCGATGCTTCCTGGTCGGACTTGTTCATCTCCTTGCGGACTCCAATCCGCCACGCGGACAGTTTGAACGTGAACACTGAATAAGCTACAACCGCAGATACAGCAGTAACGCTGAAGGGCAACCCAGCTTCACGATATAACACAGCGCTGACCAACACCAATTCCAATGCGGTGGGAATGATGTGGAAAAGAGCGAAGTTGAGCAATCGATCGACAGCGCGGGTTCCGCGGTCGATTTGTCTTGACAGAGCGCCAGTCTGTCTGTTCAGATGGAACTTCAGAGGGAGTGAGTGAAGATGCGCAGCAACACGAACGCCCATTTTCCTCATCGCAGCGTTGACGACTGAAGCAAACAAGAATCCCCTTGCTTCTTGTGTTAGATACTGTAACGCTCGGAAGAGAGAATGAGCGATGACCAATCCCATAACTGTCGTCCCAAACGGGTTGAACGCTTGTGAAAGAATCGCCGGATCCGTTGCCAGCGAGTCGACGATTCCTTTGAACCAGTAAGGTACACCGATTCCCAGAAGTTTTGTCCCGAAAACGCAGCCCACAGCGACGCCAACTTGGAGCTTTAAACGGACTTCTCCTTTTGACGGCCATACGCCTCTTATCATTTGCATTATTAAATCGGAGCTTGTTGGTTTGGCCTTTTTCTTGCTTGTTGATGATGCTGCTGCGATCTTTTTGCACCACCTTGCCTGTCTTCCCACCACGTTCGTTTTGTTGACATTCAGTGCTGAGCAGTACATTACGTCTCTTCTCATGCCGCTGAAGCTGAGCACCATGCCTGTGTGGCGAAGCATTTTTTTTTTTTTTCCCCTCGCCTGTGGTGAGAAAATGAGATGTTTTTTTTTTAAGTGGGGAAATAAGTCGTTTTTTTTTGGGGGGGGGAAGGAAAAGAAAGAAATTTTGTTTTTTTTTTATACTGTTCATGTTTTTAAAGAATTTTTTTTTGGGGGCTCGCCTCCCTCTTTTTAATAAAAGTGATTTGTTTATCTTGTTTTTTTCCCCCCCCCTTTTTTTTCTTAAATTAACTCATGTCATTGCACAGTTGTCTTCCCCTTCCCCAACCCAATTTTCTTTTGATAAAACTAACGATGAAAGGAAGAAAGAAAAAAAAAAGAGAAAAAAAAAACTCACAGGGGGAGCAATAAAAGATTTCTAGCATTTTCTTTTTTTCTTCCCTCCCCCCCCTCCCTCCCATCATGTTGGAGGGTTTGATCAAGGAGAGACAATTTCTATTTTTCAATCCCTCCCTTTTTTTTTCTTTTCTTTTTTTTTCCCTTCTTTTTTTTTTCTGTTCTAAACGGTGCATAGCAGGGAACTACGCCGGAGCAAGGAGAAAAAAAAAACCACAATAGACAGTGGTTTGAAATATCCCTGTGGGTCTTTTTCTCCTGAAAAGGGGCTTGAATGCAAAATAACAAAGGCCATGTTTAAGGGCATCCTTCAATAATATGCCACGCTAGAAGGTGCACAGGAACGGAGGGGAAAGCATTGAACACCCAAAAAACTTTGAAGGGAACCTGCAGTATGTGACAGGATCGCCTAAAAAAACTTTTTTTCGATGAAGATTCAGTGTGCAGGGGGGGGGGGGGGGGGGGGTGCTCACTATAGTGGCACAAAAAAAACGTTTCCCCCTTCCCATATTTCCGTTTTGTTAATGCCCCCCCCCCCCCCCCCCCAGAAAAACTAGAGGGGCGCCAATACGTAAGAAAAAAAACTCGATAAAATTTTAGTGTGCATGGGGGTGCTCACTGTTCAGGTAGAAATCACAAAAAAAGAAAAAAAATATATGAGTTAAAGGAAGTCTTTGTGAGACGCCCCCTTGTTCTCATGCTCTACCTGCATCTATCCCCCTTCAGCAGCGGTTGAAAAAAAAGGAAACGTTTGGAAGAAAATAAAAACACGGTTTTCTTTTTTTTTTTTTTTCATATTATTTTTTTTTTTTTCCTCTTCTCTCCCCTTACCCATTTTCACTCTGCATGAGGGTCCACTTCGTTCACATTGACCCGACGGGTGCCCGGGTTTCCCTCTTCCGAATCCTCTGCATCCTCATCCTTCGCCGTCACAGCCACATAGCTAAGCGACTTTGCAAAGAACGAATAATATACAAGCACGGCCGTGACCACCAACAGCACACCGGCCCCAACGAGGAGGAAAGTATAAAGGCTTTTCCATGATGACGATGATTCGGAGGAGTGGGTTGGGACGCACCGTCCTGAACCATGGATACCAGCATCGCACTGAGTCCCACCCTTACACCTGCACACCCTGTCGCAGTTAACACCAAAGGACACGTTGTTGGTGCAATACTTGCAGCTCCCCGTTCCGGAAATCCCAGTGTCGCAAACTCCCTCAACACAAGAACAAGGCAGGCACGACGCGCTATATGTTCTCGTACTGCACCGGCAGGAACCGTTGTGGTAAGGACCGTCATAACATGCTCCTTGTGAGCCTCCTCCATGGACGCAAGGGCATTTTTTGTTGCATGCGGGGCCAGCCCATCCTTGCTGGCAAGCACTGCATTTGCTGTCGTTGATGTTCGATGCGTTGAACGAGACGAGGACAGGCGATTCACCTTGTTGCCAGTTTGCACAACCGGGCGCGGAGGGGTTCTCCCCTGTACAGGACTTCACCGAAGCAACCCATACCCCGAGACCTGCTTTACACGTTGGGTCAAAGCCGTCAACAGCCATCTCCCGCAACACCATGTCAACATTCGTATCGATCTCAGAATGGTATGTTATGTCTGTTGTTCCCGAAAACCCTACCAGTAAGAAGGTTACGAACACACGCTGCAAGGGGTGCACAGTTTCGGAATTGTGCGCGACGACAAGATTGAACCCGGGGGTCGAACACGATGAAGGAACAGGTTTCATAACCCACTGTCTGTCGACACCTCCTGGCAGCTCAGTCACGATACGCTGCTCCGGGTTTTCATCGCAAATAGTATGCACGGCCGCGTTGACAAGAATGGCGAGAAACACCCTGGTTACGTTGTCCGCTGTGATGTGAAGCGGTGTGATGCTTATGATATCAGGTATCGCTTGCATGTCGCCAGGTGTTCTGTGCCATATTAAAGAAACGTTCCACAATGGTGTGGATGACACACCGGACGTCCAGTCAAGCTTCACTATCCAACCGTGTTCCGCGTTTTCCGATTGCGCGGCGAGGTACACAAAATCCCCTACAACCGCAATGGCAGATCTGTGTCGTTGCTGTCCTGTCCATTTCCAATATGTGACGTCGAATCCTGTGTTAACGATGTCCAAGCCTGTCTCGGCATCGATGTCTTCTAGGAGTAGAGTTTCGTCCTTGTCCCCGCAGTACCCAGAGGAGGTGACACGGTCAGGTGATTCTCTGTATGCGATAGACTGTCGGAACATAAGCCAGTTCAACCCTGCGACGCACATTGTGAAGTTTTCCGGTACCCCTGAACGGTTCCATTCCACCGTGCCTTCCGGGAGTGAGATTGCTTCTATAGCGCCGATACCGCCTATGTACGCACGGGTCTTCGATGTGTCCATTGTACCCGTCACGATGATGGAACCTTCTGGTGTTGACAGCGTGCGGTTGCTTATAGTTGTGTTGCGTTCTGAGTTGGTTAAAAAGTAGTATGCTTGTGTTACGCATGAGCCTGCTCCGGCGACTATGTCTGTGTTTGTCTTTCCAAGCCATGTAGGGACGCACACGGACTGTTTTATTTCCCACTCGCCTGTCCATAGTGCTGTTGGGCCTTTCTTACACTGTCCTTGCTCGTTGTCCACAGCCACCCCAATAACCCCGCTTAATAACAGCGGGAGGAATATTTTTCGCATTTTTTTTTTGTTGGTCCCCCACCCTCCCGCTCCTTTTTTTTTTGTTCGTTTTTTTTTGTTTGAAGGAAAAGGGGGGGGAGTTTATAATGAAACACGGTCATGGGGAGGGGTTTTTTTGAGGGGGTACAAAATAACAAGCATAATAAAATGGAGGAACAAAAAAATAGAAAGGGGGGGAGAAATCATTGCGTGTGGAGTCATAAACAGAGGGATCAAAATAAAAGGTAGGAGGGGGGGGGGGGGGGGGGGGAAGGGAGAAGCACGGGAAGCAATACAACACAAGTTATAAACAAAGGGGGAAACAAAAAAAGAAAACAAAACAAAAAACAATAAAAAGAAATTCTAACACCACAAGTGCGACGCCTTGTCTTCAGCTCTTCGGGGGGTTTTCGCCCACCCCAGAGCCTCATGCCTGGAAAAGGATCGCTGCGAGTGCGCTGCGGTTAGCAACTGCCGGTCCTGTACTTTTTTTTTCTTTTTTTTCTTTTTCTCCTCCCCCTTGTATACCTCAGAAATATCACGTGACCCCGCAGGGCCATCAACTTGCACTGGGAGCGCCGCCATCTAGTTTAAAATATTTTCATTAAATCATCTCATCATACCGATGACGGCTCTCTGTAATTAGTGTGGGAAGAGGAGGTGCTTCTCGGGGGGGACCGGGGATGTCCGATCGGAGTAAGCGGACGAGGCGGCGTGGCAGCTTGTGACGGACACGACAAGTTGGGAGCAGGGGCGGGGGCATCCATCCCAGCCCTATGCCTCGGAGGCGTCTGATGGCCGTACGACTGGATTAACGGTTCCTGTGCCTGCGACATCTGATGTTGCTGTTGTTCCCTCTGTGGCTCAGCCGGCTGTACTGCTTCATACGCGGCCCTGTTGTCCTCCATGCTGCTGCTGCTGTCGCTGCTAGCATCTTCTCTGCCTTGCGATGCTGCAGGCGTGTGGTCCACCGCTCGCACCAGAGTCGAGACCGGTGTGGCGGACCTCATGACATCTGCCCTTTCAGCAGGCGCCAACGGTGCAACCGGTCGCGACAACGACGCTGACACAGGTGAGAGCGGTGCCGCTGGCTGCAACGCCATCATCGGTGCTGCTGGCTGCGAGGTCATCATCGGCGTTTGTTGTGATGTTACCATCGGTGTAGGCGCGATGCTTGGAGTGGGCATGGCCGCAGGCACAAGGCTAGGCGACCGAGGAGGAGACGGGGGTGTGGGGAGAGCACGGGAACGGAACTCGCTCTTGGTGTGCACATGCGGGGACGAGGTTCTTGTCCTGCTTGCTAGCCTGTTTCTGGCCGGTTCTCCGAGATGCTCGGCAGGTACGCTTGTGAGAGAACCCCCATGGTAGCCAGGTACGCTGTACCCGCCCTCCCTGACTGGGGTAGGGTTGTAAACAGTGCTCATATTGGCGGGAAGGATGCCCGGCATACCCCCAGGGCCTTGTGCAGGGGGTCCTTGTGCGCCTTGTCCCATGACGTAAACCACTACGGTCCTTGCGTCGCCCTGCCCGTCGGTGCCGCCGACCTGTATGACGTTCCCGTTGGGTTCCGAGCCGATGCTGACACCGTGCACAACGGTGGTCCCGCTGGCAGGGACGATGTGCGTGGTGCGCTGGACGCTGCTGGGGGCGTCGGAGTGCCTCGCAGGAGATGCTGTTAGTTCATATGCCCTGGCTTCACTTCTTGCCTCAGTTTGCGGAGTCTCCGTCCTGCCCATCACTCTATCCCCTTTCTCGGGCGAGGGCGACGCAACTCTGCGAGATGGTGACAGCTGCGCTGCCATGCTGTGTTCAGGGGGCTGGGGCTTCACGGTGGTGGAAGACCACCCGGTTTCTATGTCTAACTTAAAAACAGACTTTTCGGAGAAGAGAGGTACGTAGGCGCAGCCTTTGTGCCAGACCATCGGCTGGCCTGAGTGGGGAGGGGGTTGGAGCGTGCTGCGCTTGGCGATTTGCTTCCAGCGGCCTTTTTTGAGGTTGAAAATCCAGGAGTCGGAGTAGCGGGTGGGCGGGTTCCCCACCTCACCCCCGCAGATGACCATGCTGCGGTCGCCGTCCATGGCGGCAGCGCAGTGCATGATCCGCCGCTTAGGGGCGGCGTACGAGGAGAAGGTTTTGGAAGAGGAAGCCAGACTGCTACTGCGGGATGGGTTGGGGATACGCTCGATGCGATTCTCGGGGAACCAACCTTCCTCACCACCGTCAACACGTCCCTTGACCCAACCAGGGTTCGACCTCGGCCCTGTGGACTCGGGGGCCATCATGATCAAATCATTCTTGGCCAGCTGGATCTGCAAAGGCTCGTACGGTTCAAAGTCGTACACCGCCCTTGCCATGGCGACAGGCTGCGACGACGACATCGAAAAAGACCGCCACTCCTGGTGCTTGAAGCTGAACACCCAGATCTGATCAGACTCTGTGTCCTCGCCTATAGTAATCCCACCGTACACCAGTAGATTCTTACTACAAGCCACCATGGAGTGCCCCCACAGCGGACCGGGGGATGGTGCAATATCGACACGTGACCATATCAGAGAATGCAGGTTGAGGACATACATCGATGACTCTTGGGTGGTGTCCTCGCGGGCGGGTGTTACAAAGCCTCCAGACATGTAGATGCTGTTGTTGTAGATAGCCGATGCGTGGTTGCATCTGGAGGCGGGGAGGTCGCCTGTTGTGGTTGATGCGGCCCATTCTCCGGTCGCCAGGTTTAAGGCAGGGAGGATTACCTCGTCAGCTCCGCCTTCTTGAGTCAGCCCATGGACGATGTACATAACGTCATCGAACTCGTGTGCTGTGTGGAAGCACCTCGGGCTCGGGACCACCCCTCGGGCCATCATCTTGTTCAGTTCCCCCTTCCCTTCGGCTTCCATGTACCACACGTCTGTCAGCATTTTCTTGTCTTTATCCCGACCGCCATATATTATTATCTTCCCGTCGTAGACGACTGCCGAGTGGCCCTGCACGGGTAGCGTCTCCATGATCGTTTTGATTGTGTTATTTTTTTGGGTCCACCGCCACCCTGTCCTGTTTTGTTTTTCCTTTGAGGGGCAGTTGAATACACTTAATGAGATTGAAGAAGAAAAAAAAAAACTAGTTTGGCGCTCCTTTTGTTTGTGCGCACGAGCGGAATTTTACCTAATAAAATAGCTCATTACGCTGCCATCAACTAGTTTTTAGTCTCGACAATAATATTGTTAAAACAAAAAAAAGCTGTACAAAAAGGAAAGAAAATATGGAAAATCACAATTTACTGATTCCCCGTGTACAAAAAAGAAAAAAGAAAAAAAAAAATACATTTTTAATTTTAAAAAAAGGGATCTCCTCTCCCCCCATTTTTTTTTTTTTTTTTTTTTCAACGCTTCTCTGCAACTGCGTACGCGGCGGCGATTGGGGACTGTTTTTTTTCTTTCCCCCCTTCCCTTTCCCCTCATTGTGCACATACATGCCGGTAGATATGCTCCCCTAGCGCATCCGTCACCCTTTTCATGTTCACCTCACGCGACTGTTGGTGCTGGAGCTGCTGAGAGAGCAACTTCTGAGCAAGCGGCGAACCTGGTGAGCGAGAAGAGGGCAGCTCCGAGACGGGAAGAGTGGGAGACTGCGACACAGAAGAGAGACAGGACCTTGCAGCGGCCGAAGGGTCGTGCTTATTAAGCATCGTATCAAGGTCTCCACGGGTGGCTGAGATTTCATACTGCAGGGCACGCAGGGTTGTGTGGTGCTCTCCCTCAGTGACAACACTGGGCGCCCTTCTCGGAGACCTGGATTGGGAGTACTGCCTACGGATAGTGTTGTACTGTCTAAGCACGTCTATCTCGTTATGAGTAGTCTCCATTTGGATTTTCAAGGGCGAAACACTCTTCGCAGGTGACTTAGCAACCCCTGCCCAGTAATCGACATTGGGTGTCGAACCAGGTGGGATAGGGGTAAACCTTCCAACACAAGAAGTCGACATAGGCGAGACTTGTCCTTCATCGTCCCATCCCTCGTCGCGTATCTCCAGGTCGTCTGTTGACGCTATTGAGGTCTGTGGGGTTAGTGGTGCGATTTTTAAATCAGGTTGCTGTGTGATGTCGGACAGGGCTGACGGTGTTTCCGGTCTTGGCAGACCCTTCAGCTCCATTCTCAAGAAATCGTTGTCGGCGCGGAGCCCGGAGATCTCCAAGCGAAGGGTTTCCACCTCGCACTCCAGGGTTTTCGAGGGTTTTTTGGCTGTTTTTTCAGCGGTGAGCTCCCTTCGTAGCTGTTCTAAAGTGGTGTTCAGAATGCTTTTCTCGTCTTGCAGGTTTGAGATGTCATGGCGCAGCACGTCCACGTCGTTCAGCTGATGTTTGAGGTGCGCGACCCTTTCATTGTGGAGCTGCTCGATGTGCATTAGATCGGTTCGGAGAACCTCGTTGTCGCCTCGCAACGATGTGTTTGTTGCGGCTTCTGTCTCGACGTACACGCGGAGAGCTGTCAGCTGAGCTGTCAGCCCACGGATTGTTCGCATCGCTGCAGGATCGGCGACGACGCCAGATTCTTTGTCTTGTTCTACTGGTGTGTATGCTTCCTCGTCCAGCGTGGCCACCATCTTCCTTCGTTCCTCCATGAGCCTGTCTAGTTCGGTTTGCAGATGGGATGCTTTTTCTGTTCCTTCGGATTTGGTGAGGTTTTTGTTGAGTTGTACAACGCGTTCGTACTCGCCCCGCATGCCCTCGGCCTGCCGCTTGCCGTCTTCAATGCGGACCATCAGTTCTGTGATCTGCGCGTCGTAGTCCTTGTGCGCGCCCATGTGTTTCCCCCGTAGAGATTCGTATTTGTGTCGCAGCGTTTTGTTTTGTTCGGTTGCCGCTGCTAGCTCGCGTTGCATGGCTGATTTGTTTTGCAGGAGTCTGTGCCTGTCCGCACGGAGGTCTTCCACATCCTTCGCCAACGATGTCAGCTTCCGTATGCTCAGTTCTTCTTCCGAGGAACGGTCCCCCAGAGCGGTCTTGTGCCCTTCGATCTCGTCCTCGTACGTTGCGATGCGCGCGTTGAGCTTCGCAACGTCTTTTTTAAGCGCGAGGTTTTCCTGTTTGAGGATTTCTTGAAGCTTCGTGTTGTCCTTTTTGGAGGCGTCGGCGAGCTGTTGCTTGAGGTCGGTGATCTGCCGTTCCTGACGTGCGGCGAGGGCTTCCTTTTCGTTTGCGAGCTGTTTGGCACGGTTCACCTCTGTTCGAAGCTTGCTAGCGTCTTCGGCTAACTTATTTAGTTCTTCTGCGTCATATTCCACACGGACTTCACGCTCTTCTTCCATGTTTCGGATGTCGGCTTGAAGCTGCTGTAGTTGTATGCTCAGACCCCCCGCCACGCTGTCCTGCACGGTTGTGCTCGATCGAAGGCTGCTGAGCTCCTTGATGAGGTCCATGTTGCATTGGTTTGCCACGCTAGATAGTACGCCCGCCTTCGCCTCGATCGACTCTTGCGCGGTTTCAAAGAAGTTCTCAGCAGCCATCATGAACTTGTTGCGCAGCTCCTGCATCCCGTAGACCTCCTTTTCGTAAGCCTTGGACTTTGCCTTTGCAAACTTCCGTTTCGTGTGCTGCAGGTCTTCTAGTATCTTCTGGCCAAGCCCGACTGAATATAATACGTCCTGTTCACGGGATCGGAGCTTTTCTTTAAGACTGTCGATGGTAGTTCCGGAGGGAGATGGAGTGTTGTTGTTGCGTGCCTTGAGCTCTTCTAGTCGTGTCTGGTAGTCTTCCTTCGAACCGCGGTGTTTGGAAACAACGGTGGCAGGGGGTTGCTGCCGTGTGTTTGACGCAACGGGTGGAGGGAGCGGAGCGGTTTGGGAAGATGTCCAGTCGAGTACCTTACCCTCCTCACCCTTCACGGTGGTCACTGTTCTTATGTCGACCTCACGACGGCCGCCCGTTCCTTTTGGTGTGAATGTGGAATCCTCCACCACCTCCATGTAACCATCTCCTGCTGACTTACGAATCTGGATGTTCGGCGTACTAGGTGTGTCATCCCAATCCGACTCCGGATCATGGTGATGCGACATCTCCAGTGCCGCCTGTTGTGATCTTTTTTCTTTTTCTTTTTTTTTTTCTCTTAGTTTTTTTATACATTATAAAAAAAAAAAAAAAAAAAAAAAAAAGTCAATCTATGTTTATGAACCTGACGAGAACGCTTCCGCATCCATGTGCGGCTTCTATTACATTGTCGACAGTGAAGACGCTTCGTCCGGCTGCGTGTGTGAGGGTTTGTCCTATGTACTTTGACAAGCCGTGAAGATCGGAAGGAGACTCCGGATGGACCGAGACAAGCTTCATCGTTTCATCGTCCAGATGCATGCCTAGCGGTTCGTTGGGATCACGGCGGATAACAACGACGGGTGAGGGGACACCATTGGGCGTCGTTGTTGGGGTGTTGAGCTGTTCTCTGATAAAGGATGAAGAGATGGGCCCTGAAGGGGTGGGTGGCTTAATGGTTTCGATTAACCATTTTAAAAGCTCGGTTTTGGCTGGGTGGTTTTTCACCCAGAGGGTGAACTCCTTCATGGTGACCTCCGTCTTACCGTAAACTAATGCTGAGATAATAATATGCCCTTCTGTGGTTTTGTAGAATACGTCCTTCAGGACTTTGCAGCACACTGGGGTGGAACCGGTTACTGATAAGAAGAGTTTGGCTATTTTATCGCTCTCGGCATCGTCAGCCACCTTGTCTTCCCACACTGGGTCCTTGTTCAAACCCTCTAGAGATGCCTCGATGGGTGCAATGGGAACGCTGACTGTGTTTTTACATCCTGCACAGGACACTCCGAGGCCTATTCTGGTTTTGAGTACAGCACCACAGCCGTCGCATTTTACCCATTTCTCTCCCGGGGCGTCTGGCTTTATGTCGCACCCACATTTTAAACAGGCCTTATCCGCCTCACTATTCCACTCGCTGCATGACGGACACAGCCAAAATTTTGCATCCATCCTTTTTTTTTTTTTTTTTTTTCGAAAAAAAAAAAATGAAAAAAAAAAGAACTTAAGAGAACGAGGGGCTGGGGGAAATAAAAAAAAAAAGAGAGGGCGAGAAAAAGAAAAGATTTTCATGGGAGGGGAGGGGGGATATCTATACTCTTTTTTATTTTTTCAAATGGGGGGGGAAAGCCTCCCTTTTTTTTCCTCCCCTCCCTCCGTTTTGTGAAAAAAAATGGAAGAAAAAAAAAACAGGGTAGTTTATTATATGTATTTTTCTCCCCCCCCCCGCTTTCCCTTTTTTAGTAAAGAAAAAAAAATGTCACATTTTTGTTATGTTTTTTGTTCAAAAAGAAAAGGGAGAAAAAAAAAATAACGGGCATTTTCTTTTCTTCTGGCGCCGCTTTGTTTTTTTTTTTCTTTTTTTTCCCCGAGGGGACAGGACAACTAACAAGTGTATCTATTAAAAAAAAAAAAGAAAAAAAAGGGGGGTGGAAAAAAAAACACTTACTTTTTCTCATTATATCCTAGCGTGTTGGCTGTGCTGAGGGGGTGTCCCCTTCTTCAATTCCTGCCTGCTGCATGAGATCACCAATACTCTTTTCCAGATCATCAATTCTTCCACCCATTTCATCAATTCTGTTGACTATGGCATCTGCCATCTCTTGGAATCTCCCCTGCATCTGCTGAAGCAAGTTCTGAACGAAAACAGTCAATTCCTATGTGAGTTTTTTTTTTTTTTTTTTTTTTTTTTTTTTAAACCCTTCCCTTACCTGCGTCCCCTGCGGTGCCGCCCCAGAAGGTGCTGCTTTACCACTCATTTTCTTTTGTCCCCCCTTTTTTTTGTTTTCCTTTTACTTTTACTTTTTAACACCCCTTAAAGCAAATGCGAGAAAAAGAAAAGAAGGATAAGGAGAAAAAAAATAATAATAAAAAGGAAAAAAACTATGTAGGCGTTGGTGGTTTTTATTCTTTTTTTTTCATCTCTCTCTCTCTTCTTCTCTCCCTTTTCCATTCGCTTTCTGCACTTTTTTTTCTTTTCTTTTTTTTCTTGTCCCCCCCGTTCCCTCCAATTCTTTCTATTTTTAATCTCGAATTCTGTGCTAAGAACATAGAAAAAAAAGAAAAAAAAAACTTTGGGAAAAACAACGTTTTCAGTACAACTTTACACCGTTTTCCAGTAATTCCCTAAGTTCCACATATCCCCACTGATTTACTTACACTTTTGGGTTTAAAAAAAAAAAAAAGACAAAACAAGGGGAACGAGAGAGAGGTAATCACCACCAACTCAACCCATCCCTCGCCACCCAGGAACATAAGGCGCGGGTTCCGAATCTTTCTCTAAGACCGCTTTTTACAATTAGGAACACGG